>JAPKLW010000935.1:6369-28750 GCA_026898455.1 Plectranthus barbatus | reverse complement strand
ACGAATTAATAACAATATTCCTAGGAATATCATGTTATGGTTACATTGTAGTTGTAATTAAACTATAATGTACGAATTAATAACAATATTCCTAGGAATAACATGTTATGGTTACATTACAAGTTCCATCCCAATTTACAACATTCCATCCGGATTTAAACTATTATTAATCAATTCGGCCGAGGTCCATCCCAAAATTAGCGACATCCAACCCAATTGGGACGAATTTCATCCCAATTGGACGAGTTCCATGCCAAATTAATAATTAATAATCCAAATTAATAATTAATAAGTAATAAATTAGTACTCTAAATTGGGATGGAAGTACTCCAAATTGGGATGGAAATACTCAAAAAGGGATGGAACTCGCTGATTTTGAATGGAATTCGCCCAATTTATGCAAAAAAAAAGCAAGAATAAGTGGCTCAATTTACTGAACAACCAACTTATTCGCACTCAATTAACCAACCCAAAAAACCATCATATTCCATCATAAACCATCATATTCCATCACAATTTACCAAACAAAAAACCGAGACATTCAAACAAAAATTATTCAAAACAAATCAAACCAACATATTCGAATTTCTAAATAAACAATTTAAAATATCTAATACAAATTCTACATCACTCATCATATGACAAATCAAATAAGCAATGAGCCATATACAATCTATATCTATCTTGACATCCTTCCCTTTCGGCCCAAGGTACATTCGGTCGCCCACAAATCAACTGGTCCATGAACATGCATGCATAAACTGATTCACTGTGATGATCATAAGCTGCGAACCCTGGAGCAAAGTCCACCGCCATCTTTTCCTTATACGACGTCAAACCAAGCGTGCTCTTGTCCCAGTATTTCCCATCAGTCAAAAATTTGTGGAGCTGATCTGTGATGCGCCGTACTGATTCACATCTGTATCTCCTACCAACCTGATTTTGTCGTTTGACTGTAGCATCATATATCCAACAACTCCAAGTTGACAGGTCGATTTTCAATGTAAACCAATGTTCTCCAACATTATACGGCATGATTAACTGGAAAAAAATAAGTTGTTATCATAACTTAACATGAATGCTCAAATTATTAATTAAACAAATACTTACCACAGACGCACTGTACCACGGCCGAGAACATGGACTATCCTTTCCTTCGATGAACTCTAGCAATTCTGCCGAAACACCCGGTGGCTTTGCTCGAGGTGCCAAATTTACCGGATAAGACTTGTTGAATAAAATCTATATTTCATATAAAAAACGAAACATGTAAATAACATGAAGAATTAATAAAATAAATAAATAAGTTCTAACCTGGAATTTCGGGGTGAGAATGCGAACTTCATCGGGATTACAAGCAGATAAGACAAACTTGTTATCTGAAATCAGTTTGACACTGCGGGCATGTAAAAACATGTTAGATAAAGCGTTCTATTTAATTAAATAAATACAACAACGAATTTAAATAAATAAATTCTCACCAGAGGGCGTGAACAAACATCTCTATCTGCGGCACGGTTAAGAATGTGTATGCATCCTCCAGTTGTGCAAAAAAGGCATTCGTCAGCCGCATGCCACTTGTTTGAGAGATGCGGGCCTTATCTGATGGACCTTGCCGGAATGCTTCGTAAGATTGCCTGATCACCTTGTTCACAGAAAGAGGTCCAAAATACTGGACAATGGGCTCCATCTCATCGTCATCATCAACATCATCTCCAGATGTCTGCATTGCAATTAAGATTAGTAAATTAAATCGCAAAATACGGCTAAAGTATATAAAATATACCTGTGGTGCGTCAGAACGTGGCTGTGACTGTCGCTGTTGCAAAATACTGGATAACCGGGGTTGAGAGGACGAAGCATCTGATCGCTGGCACGAAGATGTAACCACTTCTTTAATGTACTCCTTGAAAGTGGGAACAACTTCATTCAAAACCCACTGTTTCACGTCATCGAGCACAAACTGTTTGATTCTCCCAAACATCTTCTGATCCCTCGCTTGCCTACGTTCTTCCCCGCCCGAAGATGAAGAAGAACTAGGTATCCTTTGCCGTTTCTGTCGTCTCTTCTTTCTCTGCACCGGTGATGGTGGCTCCGAATCATGCCCAGTCTCCATATCGGGATGCTCATCATGCAAAATGGGCTCCTCAGTCTGCACATTTGCTTGCTCAGTGGCAGCCTCCTCCTCCTCCTCAATCTCGTGCGTCAAATCATTGATCTCCACTTCTACCATTGCACCACCGGTGTTCCAATCTTCAACAAACCCAGTGTGTACTGGTATCTCTAGATGAGGGCTACTCTCTTCGAAATCTTCTATCATTGACCCTTCAACTTGTAAAAGGGCATGTGTAGATATCGGAGCCACATAACTCACACCCATCTTGTCATTTCCTTGTGCAGATCGCCAATATTGGGTACCCATCTCAGAGGGCGAAGGAGGCAGGGCGGTTAACACAATGAGCTGCAAAATTTAAAAATATATTAGATAATATAATCAGTTTTCCGTTCAAAACAAATAAAACACTGAAATTTCATTTTATTACCGGTTGGGAGAAGAAGGCTATCCAATTTTTTACACTGGATCTTCTGAACCGCCACTTCAGCATACGTGGCTCAGCATTGGCTTTAACTAACCGGGCACATGCCTGCCCCAACTCAGGAATGACCTCATAGGCCCAAACCTAACAACATATAAAAAAATTAAACTATTTTCAACAAACATTTATCACAAAGATGAAGATAAAAGATGGTGACAATTTCATACCTGTAGTACCCAAAAGGGACCTGGAAGATGAAGGGCTTTTTTCTCAAGTTGAATCCGAGTAGTGGGTATATGCGTTTTGTAATAGAGCAGTGCTTTGTATGCATATGTACCCCATGGAAAGCGGTTCCAACTATCAAGATCCTCACTTAAAATGTACATCCACTTTTCTATTTTTCTTTTTTCAGTATACCCTAGTCCAAAAAACCAATATGCTAATATATTGGCCACCCTAAGGTACAATAAACCGTGAGTACTATCAATCTTTTTGTATTGAAACCTATCCAAAAGTTCTTTACTACTTAGGATTTGACCACCGCAAAAGACTTTAAAAACAGTACTAGATTCTAAGTCATGGCGTGCAGTAGGATCAATATTGGCCTTTCCAAAATTCAAACCAGAAATAAGGGCGAATTCACTCTGTGAAAACATGATATCCTGCCCACTGACTCTAAACCTTAACAACTCTGGATTATTTGACTGAGTCTCATGACTAAATAATTCAATTAATGATAGAGACGAACTAAGTCCATTTTCCGACCAATCCAACCAATGTCCAAAAACCCCTGCCCGAAACTCATTAACCAATGCATCTTGTCCTATATCAGATAATGTCTTTTTAATGATATCTAAGACCTTACATTTATAATATAAATTAGTCTTAGGTTTACTTCCATGGACTTCATATCGAATATAGGCAGCCTGCAGCATATCAAAACCAAACTAACTAATTCAATAAAAATAAAACACAAAAACAGCGAAAAAAACATGCACGCACGGTTCATATGCATATACACAGTTCAAACATATAAAACAGGGAAAAAATGGACGAAATTCATATGCACGGTTCAACACATTCGAAACAAACATTAACCAACCAATTCAAGGCAAAAAAAAAATAGAACAAATTCAATACAAACCACAACAATGCTCATATCAACATGCCCGATCCAATCAGTTTTTTTTAAATGAAGATGATACCTGTGCAGACATTTCGATGGTTGTTCGTGTTCAGTTCGCCGGTCGCCGGTGGGTGGTGTTCGGTTCGCCGGTGGTTCGCAGATGGGTGGTCGTTCAAACAGACGTGCGAAGGGAAGCCTATTCGAACTCCTGCCGGATTTGTGTGTTTTCACGCCGAATTTTTAGGTTAATTCGATTTGGAATTGAAAAGGGATGGAAGTAAACGCGAATTCCATCTGGGAAGTCCGATTTCCATCCGAAATATCCGAGTTCCATCTCAATTTAATATACTTCCAGCCCAATTTCAATAAAAAAATATTTTAAATAAATCTGGATTTTATATAGTTTTAATCCGAATTCCATCCCAAATACCCGACTTCCATCCCAAATACCCGACTTCCATCTCAATTTTATATACTTCCAGCTGGATTGCTATACTTCCAGCCTAATTTCAATAAAAAATAAATTTAATTAAATCTGTATTTTATATATTTTTAATCCGAATTCCATCCGGATTTTTCCGAATTCCATCTCAATCTTATATACTTCCTGCTGGAATGCTAGACTTCCAGCCCAATTTCAATAAAAATTTATTTTAATTAAATCTGGATTTTATATATTTTTAATCCAATTCCATCCGAATTTATTCGACTTCCATCTCAATGTAATCCACTTCCATCTGAATTGTTCCACTTCTAGCACAATTTCAGTAAAAAATTATTTAAATAAATCTGTATTTAATATATTTTATGTTCAACTTCCATTCGAATTTATTCGACTTCCATCTCAATTTAATCTACTTCCAGCTTGATTGTTCCACTTCCAGCACAATTTCAATAGAAAATTATTTAATTTAATCTGGATTTAATAAGTAAATAATTTTTTCCAGATTTTCCCGTTTTTGATTTAATAGATTTTAATCCCGACTTCCAGCCGGATTTGTTCGAGTTCCAACTGGACGGACATTTCCAGCCGAATTTATAATATTGCACAAGAAATATTATATTTAATTATTTTCTATTATCTGCAAATAAATAAAAAAATGAGTTGAGTCAAAAAAATAATAAACAATGCAGCCGTTACATATTTCACAAAAAACAAGAGAAGTGATGTTGTGATTAAAACATTTTAACATAAAAAAAGTACACTTTTGCTATTTTGTGGAGTTTTTCATAAGGCTTGCTATACATTGGTTTTGCTTTTTAAATTTTGCTATTTCAGATTTTACCTCTAAAATAAACTACATTAAATTAAAAATAAATTAGAGGAATTGCGAGAGACTGATAACTGAGCATGTTGTGAAATAAAGCATTGTAAATAATGGGGAAAATATTTAAATCTATTCCAAACTTTCATTGAGTTCTCAAATATATCCCCAACTTTTAAATATAATAATTTTAAACCCAAATTTTAAATATTTTCCCACCGATTAAACTTCAATCACCAAAAATCCTACATGAACAAATAATATTTCATGTCATAATAAAATGCAAGTTCTTATGAATTTAAAATGAAAATTGAATTTTTTTTTGTTGTATTAACCAATGAATAAATTACGTTACAAATTAAATTATCACCAAACAAAAAATTAAATATAATAAATACATTGACGAAATTAAAATATCTTTGAGATTTTCAAGTTTGACCATATTAATATAATAAATTTGAAAATAAAATTAAAATATTTGTTATTGTATTCACAAATGTAAACCCCATTGAATCTATTAAAAATAAAATTTTGAGAAATATTTAAGATTTCTTGTAAACAAGAAAATATTCGTTGTATTAAAAACAAAAACTACATAAGATAATATTACATAGGCCATAACTACACTGAGAATAATTAATATACATCTTTTTTGTATGCAATAAATAATTATTATTTTTACTTTTCAAATAAAAAATTGGGTTTATCCTTCTTAATGATAAGCTATCTAATTTCTTATTTTCAATAACGAATATTTTTATTTTTATTTATAAAATTATTTTATATTAATATGGTCAGACGTGAAAACTTGGAAAATATTTTGATTTCTTCAATGTATTTATTATATTTAGTTTTCATTTCGTGATATATTTCGAAAATTAATTTATTTTGTTTGTAAATACGACAATAAATGTTACAATTTTCATTTTAAATTTATATAAATTAGTATTTAATGATGACATGGAATATTATTTGTCCATGTAAGATTTTCGGTGCCGGAAGTTTGATCGTGGGAAGATATTTAAAGTTTAGGTCTAAAATTGTTACATTTAAAAGTTGGGGATAAATTTGAAAAATCAATGAAAGTTTGGGATAAATTTAAATATTTTCCCTAAATATACTGCAAATTACTGATAACATGGTTCGTGTCTCACTAGAAGCATGCACAATAAAATAAAGAATAAATTCCTCATTAATAACAATTTGATTACCATGAAAATATCGATTGAATTTTGTTTTCAAATTTCAATTACTCATCAATAAAGTAAAAAATACGGCACATTTGACTCGATTTGCTTACACAAAAAAAACAGCAGAAAATCTCAGTTATCGCATCATAATTTCAAATCGCTCATGTCAATGTGACAACACGAACAATCGAACATGCCCTTCTAAACTTTCAAGTTTCAAATATTAGAAAATATTGGACATGCCAACTAACCAAAAAAAGAATAAAAAAACAAGAGAAATATTCCAACATTAACCAAAGGGAAACGTAAATCATATATACATTGTACAACCCTCAACATAGACAACACAAATAAAAACACAGAAAATTCCAAAACCCTAATCCATATCAAAGAGGTGGACCCCACCACCTGCCCCCTTCAAAGGCACAGGTGCCCAAATCCACCTACCCTCTTCTCTCCATCACCATCGAACTCATCGTCTTCCCCCACCATCCCATGCAAACAGCAAACCCTAGTTCTTTGCCTGCACAAAGTGTTTTACCTCGTACTAGAAAAAATGGGCAAAAACTCAAAAACCAAATCCTAATATTCTAAATACAACCGGAGTCGCCGGTCATGATCCCAGCCCTAAACCGCGGCGTGAGTGAGATTTCAGGGCCGAAATCATCTCCGGTGATCGGCATTTCTTCAAAATGGGGATGATTGTGTGGGTTTTGACGAACGTGCCGTTGTCAACATCAACGACGCAACAAAGCACGCCTACCGAGGAAACTGAGATGAGATCGTATCTAAATATGAGCAGACCAGCCAAATCAAAAAAAAGAGGGGAACTTAAACTGCGGCTATCAAATCATTCTTTCTGAAACTTCCCCATTTGGCAGTGCGCCAAATCATGAAAAGGGAAAAATCAGCCGCTACCACCAGCTTTTAGGCCTTAAGATTATTATAGCGGGATTTCCAACGGCCGACGGGTCGACGGATCCCGACCACTGTCAGCTCGATGGGCTCCCCGGAGCCATCCCTGGCTGGACTGAAGCTTAACGGCAGAAACTCATCCGTTTCACACTCGAAAACCGACTGTGAGAAGTGGCCCACCAGAGCTTCCTTGCCCTATATATATATATATATATACGTATATGTTCAAACATGATACTATATTGTATTAAACGAAGAATGCGATCGTACCTGGATTTTGGCGGAGACGACCTCAATTTTTTTGGGCCATTTCGATCTCTCAACAGAATCCCAGTTTTTGAGATGGAAAGATTCAAAGAATTTCCAAAGAGCTCTTGAGCTCGTGAAGTTAACAAACGCAAAACCTCTGCTTTTTTTAGTCCTAGTTGTGCAATAATCAAGACTTGAGATCAGTATAAACGCCCAAATCCAAGAATCAGACATGCGCTTCGAATAATATGGAAATATTGGGACTTGCACAAACCTGAAATCAATGGGTAAGTATAAAAAATCATAAGCATAAGAGATGGGTTGTCCATCAGCTGCTTCCCTCGACGTGCCCTCGTTTTCAGCCTTCCGATTCTGCAAGGAGCAGAAATCATCTAACATACCCATCAGCTCCTTCCGCCTGGTGAAAGACGGGAGTAAATTAAATATTTTCAGAAAATAAGCAAAACTAAAATATAAACAAAATTTCTGAGAGAGTGGAAGTAACTACAAGCAATCATAGGGGATGTTTTTTATCATGACCGTCGTTTGCTCTTCATCAAGTTTCAGAGGCACAATTATGTGCTTATTTTCCTCATTCCTCTTCAAGCCCCGTTTGGAATATTGCTCGACTTTGGATATCCCCACGCGGCTTTTCTCTCTTCCAATATCACCTCTCCCTCCCCTCCCACCACCGGACCATCTACCTCGCCGCTGCGAGGAACCTCTCCCCGGTAAGACGTAGGGAGCAGAAACCGCCGTTGCAGGCGGTGGAAACTGATGCGGCGGGTTAGAATAAACTTGGTTTTGAGGGGTGACGTAGTAGGTGGAGTATGTAGTGAGGTAAAGTTGTCGTTGCGTGTTGTGTGAGCCTGATGGTAAATAAGGGAGGATTTGGTGTGGTGGTCGAGGAGAAAGAGACGACCACGGTCGGGGGCCGACGGCGGTTGAGGGCGGCGGAGAGAGGATGAACGGGAGCGTCGCCTGTGGATAGGGAGCGATACCCGGTTGTATCGGATTGTATTCTGGTGCGTTAGGGTTTAATTGTGTTGTCATGATGTGGAAAAGAAATGGCCTTTTTTTTTTTGGGTATTACTTCCGATCACCGGCAGCAACTCCTTCACTCTTCCCCCTCTCTACTCTCGTTGCAGCACCTCGTCCGCGCAGCGATCTAAAGCTCCGGCAGCTGCCTTCTCCCTCAGTTGGCAGCTCAGCTCTCCTCAACGGCGGTGGTAAATAGTTTGCCTCCCTAAGTCCACGCCATGTCTACAAAGTGAGATCCGCCTGTTTTAGCCCAACTCTACAGCCGCTCCGGTCATTAAAATTCACCAGAGATGCGCTATTTCCAGGTACAAATCCAAACAGACGAAAAATGCCTCGAGTTTTCTGTTTCTGAGGTTTATTAAGTAAGAATGGCCACAACCATTTTATAGAAGAAAACCAAATAAAGAAGGACCCCAATAATAATAGATTCGGCTGGGAACATGGGCTTTAGTATTGGGCTAAATTTGGGCAAATATATATTACTCCTTCTGTCTCAATTTATTAGTTTTACTTTCCATTTCGGTCTGTCTTATTTATTAATTTTATTTTTTAAAATGGTAAATTTTTTCACACTTATTAATAAAATATTAATTTAACTACATTCACAAACGTTGATTATTGTGTCATTTCACTTTGGGACGGAGGGAATATTATCTAGCTTATTCATCAACACAGACATGTTGGATTCAAATTTTGGAAAACTGGTAAAAATATCCCAAATTATTGAGATTTAGGGGATTTTATCCCATTTTTTAAAATTAGGGAAATATATTCAAACTTTTTAAAGTTAGGGAAATATGTCCAAACTTTAATTTCATGAAATATATCACGATAAAAAATAGTGTTATAAAATTCCCAAAATCTCAATAGTTGAAGATATATTTCCCCAACTTTAAAAAAATGAGAAAAAATTCCCTAAACCTCAATTGTTTGAAATATTTTAACTAGTTTTCCCTCAGATTTATTAGGTTCATCAACTCTTGTGCATTTTCTTTTTCCTTTATAGGAGTCAATTTAACTCATTTAGTATCAAGTTGAACTTTTTTAATGAATATGTTCACGAATTTCAGTCGTGTTTAAATGAACTTCCTAAATTTAGAATATATTAAAAATATTTATTATTATTTTAAATGACAGAGTTATTTATTTCAACATTAATATCATATCTATGCTCAAATTTAAATTTTCTCATTATTGGAGAGTTTTAGCATGATTGTACTTTTAAATCATTAAGAAAATAAAATTTAGATATTTTTTTACTAATTTTGGCCAACGAGCTTGCTCATACGATCACAAGTTGAATATTATGATGTTCAAGTTTAGTTCGTATACTAAACGTATTTTTATCAAATCATGACTTAAATAACTCATGAACAACTTAGTTGATATGCAACTTGCTCTTGTTTCTCAACATGTTAGAACATGTACTGCACCAATTACTTCCAAACTATAAAATTTAATAACCCTTACAATTACTTAAACTTGAGTCAAAATAGACAATTACTGAAACTTAATTTGTATTTTCGCAATAATTAAGTTGCACTACCCAATATTGCAAAAGAGATCTACCCGATATTGCAAAGTGAAAAATGTTTTATTTACTCGATGTATTGCAAATTAATGATAGGGTTGATCACTTCCAAGTAAGTAAGAAATGGATGATGTAACCCTTCACAACTCAATATTGTATTTCAACTCAATTTAATTAAAAATAATAATTGAATACCTGAATAAATACATTATTATAAATCGATAGCGATTTTGTCATCAATTAAATATTGGGAAGGAATTAAATAAGAATAAATCTGCATGAGAAAAAAGAATAAATTTTGTTCATTAGGTTTATATAAGTCAATGGTTGATATGCAATCAAGCAACAATTAAAATACAATCAAGAAACATTATAATCAAGCAACGAGCAAAACGCAATCAAGCAATATTGTAAACATAATCGAGCAACTTCTTATTTTCTCACGGAAGACTTTTTCTCAACGTTCTTATATATTGTTCGGGTATCTTTTAAACAAGCCCATCTAAGAGGCCCAAAAGCGAGGCTCGTCAGCACCCGCACAGGCAACACAACGGGCCAACCCAAATAAAAGCAGTTCGAGGATAAGCTAGAGCTTGACGGATGTAGTTTAGTTAGTGCTAAAATAGCACGCTAATTATAACACAACAAGCAAATAAATTATCGAATCAAAAGGTTGTCGAACCCAAGAAAAATATAAGGACACTATTTCATGTACTGGATATAGTTTATCAAATTGTTGTTTGAGTGCATTCAAAATCAGGAGCTGGTTTTGTTTTCAGGAAATAACTTTTGAAAAAAATCAGATAAATAAAAACACAGATCCTATGAATTCAACCAATATAATCAACATTCATAAAACAATCTATCCAAACCAAATAAATAATTATGGTGAAATATGATAAATTGAAATTAATTATTTGTTTGGCAATTAAAACTTAGATTACTAACTAGTGAATTTTACCTTTGAGTCTCAATAACACAAACTAGTCAATCTCGATAAATATACAAATTATACCCTACAATTGAATCTTCTTTTTGAGATAGAAAACAATCATATCAAGTTTCTCTTTCTTATTATTAATTATCTCCTCTCAGTCTCAAATTAATAACTAAAAGTCTAATTAAATCTTCATTTCTCGATACTTCGGTTAAATTAGATTTTAAAATCAAAACCAGAGAACTTGAACCAATTTACTAAGGGTTTGAATTAATTGAATTACAACATGCCAATCAGATGGAGAATAACCATAGAACCTGCTAAGATTTCTAGCCAGTCTCCAAATCCTAAGCAAATAAAAGTAAAGAAACTAAATCTAAAGTAAAAACTGAAATTTAAAGTAAATAAAATGATGAATAACTAATCCAAACCCAAAACATGAGTATTTATAGAGGTAGGGTCAGGTTGAGGTAGGGAAAGATATTATGGGCAAAAACCCTTCAAATCTCGAATTTGACTTGTAAAATCACACTTTCCTTCCACAACGCTCTGTATGTCGATCGACGCCCCACATGTCTGTCGACATGGCTTGCGAAGATCTCGGAGGGCGTTGTAGCTAGGGACATTACAACAGACCCTGATAAAGCTGAAGGCCGTTGCCCAACCTCTTCGGCGAAGATCTAGGAAACCCTAACGCATCTAGACCCCTATAAATAACTCTCTTGTAAGCCAAATTTCGGCGTCTAACATCCATTATTATTGTTATCTAGCTTTTATTCTCGATCAATACTCTTTCTATCCCAAGTTCAAGTGGAAATACGCTGCTCGCCGAGTTCGACTCAAGGGCATTCAAAGTTCGATTGCATTGATCATCACGTTGTAACAATTTTTTTTATATCATAATACGATTCTTTTAGCATTGATCATTATTTCTTTATTGTTTTGCCCGCATTTACTATTTTAGTTACTGCTATTTTTTTAATATTCGGATTCCAAGTTTTCGGGATCCCATATCCGTACGAAACGAATCTTAACAATTTAGCGTCCATCATGGGGCCTTTAGAACTGATTTTTTGCTAACCTTTCTTGTTGAGAATAGCAGACGGCGGAAACACAACAAATAGGACTACGGATTACACTGGTAGGTCCGACCCGCCTTAAGGCACAGGTCGAGAGCACCTCAGAGGGCTGGGCGAGGAAACCCCCCGATGCAGGCGTGGAAATCCACAATAGGGAGGTGAAAGAGGAATCCCGCTGGCCCAAAATACTGACGAGGTGTTGGACGATTTCTAAATAATCTTTCTATTATAGGATTTCGTTTAGGTGTTTATTTCGTTTAAAATTTAATTTAATTTATTAACAAAAAATATTATATTTATTCAATTTCATTATTTTCTTATAATCATTGAAAATAATCAAATACTTGATACATTTATTGTGATTTAAATGATCAAAAATGTGTTTTATAAAATTGATAGAACATATTCAGACCAATTTGACAAATAAATTCATCGATCAAATATTATAAAATTGGAATTTTACTCATTTAACAAACACAATTATTAAATGAGTTTTTATCAATTCTAGAATTGAGTAACTAGCAAACAATTCGGCCCATTCTAGATAATATAGACATTTAGTGTTGAGGATGACCATTGAGCCCAAAACTAATGAATGGTTTCGAAATTGATGGGCTAAAATTTAGGTTAAGGTAAAAAAAATTCTCCAAACTTAATTTTGTGTCGCCTCTAAATCTCTCCATCTCCTAGTATCGTAGTCCGTTTCCCCGAATCGAAAATTTCCTCATTTCTTACTCTCCCAGCTTCGTCAGCCCATCCTCCCCTAATTAATATACTTCCTCGTTTCTTCATATCCCATCACATTTAGTCTCTAGCTGAAATTTTCGCTAAGTGAAGAGCCAAACTTCATCTTATATATCATTCTCATTTTATGTGTTTAAAAATAATTTTCTATTACTTAAATTAGTGCATGTTTAAGGATTAAGGATTTATGTATTTTTCCAAACTAGACAACTTTTTATCTACCTATCTCCAATTTTTTATTTGCAAATATATTATTGATTGATGTTCGTTTTTTTATGTTTGTTCTTTTTAAGATTTTAGGGGTGTTTAAAGTATTTTTAGAAAGTATGTATAAAAATAAAATCGTAACAACCCGAAAATCAGTGAATTATAATTTGGTTAAAAAAAAATTAGTCCAATAAAACCCAGACCAAATAATCCATAATCCAATAAAATCAGCCTAAAATTTGGCGGACAACTCAATTGATATCCATAATAGTGTTTGATTATATAGGTTGTTTTGTTTGTACATAACTATATCAGTATATTTCAAATATATATATATATAGATTTGATCTTATGTTACCCACCTCCTATATGTTATATGAGACCAAATCTCATCTCTTAATTTTTTTGATCTTGTGGTCCTAATTTTTTCCCAGATTATCTTATTTTATTTTATCTTTCCTTATTTTTGTTTATTAAGGGTCATTTGGTCTTTTGAGAATTAGTATATGTAAGGAATATAAACTATATCTTTAATGAATCCCATTAAAATAGATTATGATTTAATTTCCATAACATATTTTCTATTTCACAATCGTAACTTTTTTTCCTTTCTCTGCGTCTTCTCATTCACATCATATTATTCACGGTGATTTGCCGGCGTTGGACGGTGGTTCGTCGGTGAACGCAATGGCTGTGCGGGTGAGAGCACGCAGGCGGCGCACACAGTTTCTCCTCTCCTCGCGTATCTCCAACAGCCGCGGCGATCTTGATGGTAAGGTACAACGCAATCGCCCACAGTTGGGAGGAAGGGCGGCGTGCAGGTTGCTGGAAGTTTGGACAGTTTGGAGAAACTAAAATCTCGCCAAGAGAGAAATAGTAAATCGTACTGATTTTTACCATGTAGATGTTACATTATTTATATGATAGTTGCTACATTATTTATTCTTTATTAATTTCATTATCTCTTCAGCGTGTTTTTTTTTAATTTGGTGTTTTTTTGTAGTTTTTTGGTTGATAATATTTTTTCTTTTCAATAATTCATAAACTAGTTGATTTTCATATATGTCCCATAAATTTTTTTCAGTGTAATGGATTAGAGTAATTTATATTTTTTCCGACAGTTGCAATAAGAGATAAAAAAAATCTTCACCATCTGTGTTATTCACGATAATTTTTCATTTGAGTTCTTATTTTCTATCTCTTATCTAAATGAATTGTATGCAAAATTGATTGTGTGCGATGATTCATACCCTGGTGAATGGCGATCCTTTGGTGCGGTTGTTGTGGATGTACGATCGATGAAGGAAGGAGATGAATAATTTGATACATAAAATCTGATTGAATTTAGTCAACAACAAATATATTCTAATAAAGAAAGTTATGTGCAATGTGCTACTATCCAATCCATGGAGTTTTCGCGTTGCAATTTTTACCATGTAGATGTTACATTATTTATTGATAGATTATGCATTATTTATTATTTATATATTACAGTATCTATATTTTGCTTTCATGCAATCCCTGCGCATCCACCATCTTCACTTTATTTATTTATTTATTAATTTTTTATTTTTGGTTAAATGAAGAAGAATTATGTGCACTGAAGAATGTGTTGAATGGTAGTACCATAAAATTCACTTTTTTTTCATTTTTTCATTTTTAATATATAGACTGATAGATAATCGATATTTTACGGGTACTTTCTTGTAGTGATCACTAATCGGTAAGAAATAATTAAACCATGTAGATGTTACATTATTCATATGATAGTTGATGCATTATTTATTATTTATCTACTACATTATCTTTTATAACGTGCTTTATTTTATTGGTATAATATTGAAATTGCAAACAAATAATGCAACATATTTGTCATAAATAATGTAACATTCATAACACATTATATACAAATCAAAGTTAATTTTATTACTTTTCAAACGAAATCCTTATTGCATATGTTCGGAATAAGATAACCGTTGTAAAACTAAATAATGTAATAACTAAAACTAAATAATGTAACATAATACAAAGGATAATGTAATACTGTAACATTAATAAATAGAATTAGATAAAACGCGATGAATATTGATAATGCAACATAATATGTCATTACATTATTCTTCATATTATGCTGCATTATATTTATGTTAATCGATTTGCATTATCTAATTCTCCTTATTACCTTATTAATGTTACAGTACTTTTAGATATATCATTACATTATCTTTTATATTTATGTTACATTATTTAGTTTCGACTATTACATTATTTAATTTTTCGACGAATATATTATTCCGAACATATGTCATATGGATTTCATTTGAAAGATAATTAAATTCTCATTAATTTGATATATAATACGTGGAAAAATAATTTAAATTGAGTGAGTTATGATTATTCAAAGTTTTATAAAAATTTTAGAGGAGATAGAAAAATACAATTTTGAGTGACGTGATTTTTTTTTTGAGATAATTACAAAACTATGGGTGTGAAAATTACTGTTATACCCAATAATGTAGTAAGTTATATTAGATAATGCACCGAAAATTTCTCACTTTTAATTTAAATCATGATCGTTGAAATCTTAATCTGAAGGCTAGGATTTGGCCTCATATAACATATGGAGATGGGGTAACCATATAATGCATATATATATATATATATATATATATATATATATATATCAGTACAATGCAAAGAGGCTTGGGCCTGTGATTGCTTCACGAAGTGGACTGGATTAGTGGAAGTGTAAAACTTATATTTTTTTAAAAAAAAGGAAGGTGAAGAAGAATTGACATTTTTTGTAATAGTTTTTTTTTTAAAAAAAAAAAACGATGGTTGATGAGTATCACAATTTTTCGTAATAGTCTTTTTGTCTAGCCATATGCCCATATCGGGAAAAAGTTAGCCCAATTTCTGATTGACGACATTAAATGAGATTGGCCTACTTAAATCTTGGTTAAGTAACTTAAGTTAATTGTATAACATTACAATAAATATATTGTAAAGAATACTTTATCATGTTACTACTATAATGAATTTTGTAATAAATTAAAATGTAAGGTTGTGATAATGAGAGTAGTATTGCTAAGTTTAGAGCGTAGTAATAATCACTTTGCTTGTGATTGATTGGTCATAAGTACGAAGGCAGAAAGAAAGAGATATTCCTTCTTGTTTTATATTATATACCCAACTTATATATATGCATAAAAAACATCCAATAAAGGTTTAATGGACTCCAATGTACTAAAATTTGATTAAGAGAATCTTATAGTTATAGAAACAAATATGAAATATGTACTACTTCCGTCCAGATTTATTTGTCCCTTTGAGATTTGACATAATAAACAATGCGAGTAGAGATAGAAGAAATTAATATTTTATTAATGAGTGTGTATTAACTTTTCATTTTAGGTAATAAGATAATTAAATAGGATGGACAAAAACGGAAAGAAAAATAGTTGAAGTGGGACGAAGGTGGGAGTATATTTTTGAAGTACCGTTTATATAAAACACAATACATATTAGTAGGGGTGAGTATTCGGTTATTCGGTTCGGTTTTGGCCTGTAAAATAACCGAACCGAAATAACCGAATTTATATTTTGCGTAACCGAATCGAACTGAATTACCGAAATAATCGAACCGAAATTTTTGTTCGGTTTTCGGTTATTTCGGTTATAACCAAATTTTAATATAAATTTAATAAATTAATAAAAATAAAAAAATAAAATTTTTATATATTTATATTAATGAATATATTAAAATTTTATTTATATAATATATTTTTAATTTATATATTTTAATATATATTAAAAATATAATTATATATTAATTTAAATATATATATTATATATTTAATAATAATATATATACAAATTCGGTTATTTCGGTCCGAAAAAAAATAAACGAACCGAAAACCGAAAAACTGAAATATTAAAAAAAATAACCGAACCGAACCAAAACCGAACCAAAATAACCGAAATTTTTTTGGTTCGGTTCGGTTTTCGGTTTTTTCGGTTTCTTGCTCACCCCTACATCACTACGAAAAAAATGATGTATAGCGAAGACAGTAGTTGTTGCTATATATATAAAAATTGTCACTAAATCAAGGTAGTGACAATTTTTGTATTCGTCGCTAAGTCTTGGCTACTGAATAGTGGCTAAAAGTTTTAGTAACAATAGTAAATAATTGTCACTATAATTTATATTATAGTGACACTTAATTTTTGTCACTAAAATATATTGTTTTAACAACAAAAAGAATATTATCACTACTTTTTAATTCTATAGTCACTCAACTATTATTGTTACTGTTTTTCTATTTTATAGTTACCTAAAATTATTGTCACTATTATTTATACATATAGTGACAATTTATGTTTTTCACAAAATCTTATTTTAAATAATAAATATTTTTTATTAGTAACCCACCGGAATCTGGTTGGTACCTGGTGGTCAGGTTGCACCGCACCTCGCACCCGAACTAGCCTACCCTGCCCGTCTCTGAACTTGCCGACGCGCACCCAGACCACCACCACAAGCCAAACCCTCCCGGCCCACCCTGTCTTGCACGCCTTTGCACTGGCTGCACATCACACTAAACCGTATCAGCCCCCCCACACAGCAAGGTCTCACCTCGCAGCACCCAGACCACCAAGAAGCCGAACCCACCCCAACTTGCCTGCACACGGACCACACCTGGACTCCACCACACCAAGCTGAAACCGCCCCCCTCACCCGGCATGATCGCACCGCACCCAGACAACCAAGAAGCCGAACCCGCTCCGTCTTGCCTGCGCCACATATGGGCAGCCTCTTGCAAGATCAATCAAAAATAAATAAGCAAATACATCATTAACAAGAGTTGAACATAAGACCTCATAATTATTATCCATTACCTCAAACCACTACAACACAAGCCACATTGTTACTAAAATATGACAATTAATATACATAAATGTTAATTTGATCATTCCACTATTTTAAGAAAATAAATTTTAACTTAATTAAACATCTTTATTTTAAAATTAGGCAAAATCGAGTTTCTCTAATTTTCATCATTAATTTATGTTTGGAGTGCTTGTATAGATTAAAAATTATCTATTTAAATATTAATTCACTTCCCGTATATCTATATACTATATTAAAATAAAATAGTCCTCAATTAACTGTCCCGTAGAAAATATAAATTAATTTTTTTTTTGTTTTATTTAATATTTATTCTATTATAATATAATAGCAAAATTATATTTATCACTTTTTCTTTAAAATATTAAATCTCACTAATATAATATACAAAATCACTTATATTATAATATTAATATAATATTGATGAATAAAAATTAAATTTATGTAAAAATAACTCCTGAAAATGCTAAAACATAGAACTTTATTAATTATATTTTAATATTATCAAATAAGACATCATATATTTGATTCGCGCATCGCTCGAGCGCAAATCTAGTTTATACTATAATTAATATTAATATTGTTATCCCACAATATTTAACTTTTGAAGTGTTTCACTTTGAAACAACAAGAAAATGGTTCGATTATAAAGAGTTCAAAATATATTTAAATATTTTTCTTTTTCGATTTTTGATTAATAAACAATAATTAATTTGAAGGTAAATTAATATTATGATTATTACATCAATTCATAAATAAAAATATATATATATATTATTACACATTCAATATTTTATTATTCTTGGAAAAGTATAATACAATTTATTAAATTCAATGTAATTATTATTTATTCATGAATTAAGAACAATATATTAATAATATGTTTTTAGTTATAATACATAGTATAATTAAGTATTTGTAAAATTAAATTCTTAAAAATCAAATAATTAATTTTTTTAATCAAAATAATGAATAATTCAAAAATTCAAACGCTTTAAAATATCTATAATTTTTAATTAGGTATAATTTAGATTTCAAATATAATTTATAATTTTAAAAGTAGAGAGAAACATTAAATATTCTTGAATCTTAAAAGTAGAGTTAATATTAAATATAAATTAGATATTATTTAACCTTAAATATTTTTGTTCTTATATATTAGTGATATTAGTTAAAATTATCATAAATTATTTCTTTTGTTGTAAAATAAGTAATTGTCGATGTAAAAGTATTTTTTATCACAAAAATATTATTGTTTTTAACTATAGTGACAATAAATACTAACAATATTTATGATTTTGTCACTAATAAAGATATTTTCAGTCACAAAAATATTATTGTCACTAACTATAGTGACAAAAAATACTAACATTTTATGACGTTATTACAAATAAAGGTATTTTTAGTCACTAGATATTTTTGTCACTAATTACAGTGACAATAAATACTAACAATTTATAAGATTGTCACAAATTATATATTTTTGTGAGGACAAAAATTATTGTTGTTGTAAATTCATTTTTAGTCACAAAAATATTATTGTCGCTAACTTTAGTGATAAAAAATAGTGACAACATATAAAATTATCACAAATAATATTTTTTGTGACGAGAAAGATAATTGTAGCTATAGATGCATCTTTAGTCACAAAAAATATTATTATTGCTAACTTTAATGATAAAAAATAACGACAACAAATAAAATTGTCACAAATTTTATTTTCGGTTTTAGTCATTTTATTTGTGTAAATAAACTGTTGCCTTTTCAGCCTAATTTTATTGATTCAGTCCGGCTTTTGACTATAACGAACATTAATTAGAGATAAGTCCATTATTACATTCCCATTAAAATAAGTTTATTATTAAATAGATTAGAATTAAGTGTGAAAGCATGTTAAAATATACTGCGTTGAATATGCTTCAGTCCGCCTTGGCCAGCTTCATTGGTCTTCGACCACGAATCGACATCCAACCACAGAAATAAATAGTACTCCCCGGTCAAATATCAAATTATTTTATTTAAATCAGACACCATAATCAAAATATGTAAATGTTATTGAGTTAAATATTTTATTAATAAATATAAAAATTTATTATTTTAAAAAAATTGACTAATATAACAAAAAATAAAAAATTGACAATTTATGCGGTACCAGGGGAATAATATTTTTGCTAAACAAGTGGCGGCTTCACAGGGGAATAATATTTTTGCTAAACAAGTGGCGGCTTCACATTCATATTCAATAAGTTGATTATTGACGGTGGGTGATAAAATATTAAGCTTTTATTGATTGACCATAATGACACACTCTTGAAATAAAATGCCATAAATCATATAGGAAAATAAAATGACAAGGAAAACTTCGTCGTTTTCTTTTAATAATTGCTCATTTGATAATGACTTATAGCAGACATTCACTACTAAAAAATTGCGAATTTGCGACAAAAAAAGGGTCACAATTTTGCGACAGACTAACAACGGAATTGCGACCGAATAGAAGTTTTCAATTTTACGACGGAATTGCGACAGGATATTCCGTCGCAGATTTTTTGCGACCGATTTTCCCGTCGTTAAATTTTTGTGACCGAAAATTCGGTCGCAAAATTCTTTTTTTTTTTATAAAATATATATATATTTTTAGTACATATAAAGAATGAGATTATTGTTTGGTTAAGTGGTAACGCGCGCGGCAAGCGTGCGGGAGGTGCCGAGTTCGAACCCTCTTGGACGCAAGCAACCAGCGCGGGAGGTGCCGAGTTCGAACCCTCTTGGACGCAAGCAACCAGATTTGATGGTTGGACCGGCCGGTTCATAATTATAATTCACAATTTCAATTTGAAAACTCCTCGTATTTATCCTAGGATGAAAGCTTAAATATTAATTTCCTACTGTTAGGAGTTATTACACATTACCATATGTTATTTTATTTTTTAATAGTGTTTAATAAAATTAGACTCACACATCGAGAGACCAAATATTTACCGAAAAGTTCGAACCCATAATTTATTTATCACAAGCAATGTGGTTTTTGATTTCTACCACCATATTCCGAACACGGGAGGTGATCTAAATTTTTTTCATTAAATAGAAAGGGAATATGTTGGGTTTTATTTAGGAATTTAAAATACTTTTATTTAATAAAACGAGTAGACTATTGCAAAATATAAGTTAGAAACTAGGTATAATGTTGAGGTCTGACCCACGAGGCCCAAGCCCAGCAAATATATCGGCCGAAATGGCGATTGGACTAAAGCAGCAGGCCCACCTGGAGTGACGGAAGACCCGGAAGCGCCTAAGTCCGGAGGTTGCCACCGGCCCTCTTAACTCCTCAACACCGAGCACTCTAAAGGCTCGTTACCGAGGAGCAGAACGAAGAACCCTAGAAGCCTAGCGGTGCACGACTATTAGAAGCCCTTACCGACCCCGAAAAATCCGTAGCGTCCATGATTTCTCAGCGAGCACGAACCACTCAAAACTAGAGTTAGGTTAAGCACTCTCCCCCCTCACATTGTCTATAAATAGGGGCATAGAAGTCGTTTTTTGCATCTTTTCACTGCTCTAAAAATTACGAGGTAACGCTGCCGGATTTTCTACGGATTAATCAAAATAAACACGTTATTTTCTTTAAATTACATGTCCCTTCTTTGTTTTAATTCAGTTTCATTCACATATTCGTTGTTATTGCTTGTTATTGTTTAACAAACTTTCAAAAGTTTCATTTATCTATAAATCGTACCTCAATATATAATAATAAAAAAATTGTGAAACATTTAATCTAGTGGTGATTAATAAAACAGTTCGAAGACTAATTTACACGTTGGAAAAGAATTCATCCACAACTTTCCCATGATATGTAGTTTGATAATAAAAGATCTCCAACATTTAGGAACCATGGACCAAGTGAGCATTTGGTTGAGCTTATTTTAAGGAGTTTATGAATTTATAAAGTAGAATTTTGTAGAATCTCATAGTATTTGGAGAATAGAGACAAAATATATATAAAAAAATTAATATCACTCATCTCAACTTATTTAAATACAATGAAATATAGGCAAAGTCTCAGATGAGACGGTCTCATCATTTTTATTGTGAGACGAATTTAATGAAATGATGTATTTTTTTATTGTAAATGATGTTTCACCATTTTTATTGTAATATGAGTTTAATGAAATGATGTATTCCTTTATTGCAAATGATGTATTTCTTTGTTGCAAATAATGTAATTCTTAAAAATGAAATGATGTATTTAACTTATTGAAATGATGTATTAAGGTCCGTCTCATAATAAAAAAATAGTGAGACCGTCTCTCAGAAGACCAACTCATGAATATATTATGTATTTATATAGTAACTAATCTAATTAAAAACGGTTAAGTGAAATCTACTAAAAGCTCCTCATAGCTTCATCTTGCCAATAGTGGTAGTACTTTCTATATTTTTGAGAGAAAATGTAGCTTTAATGTGTTGGTCCCGGATATCAGGGTATAACTTGGCAGCGGAAAATGTGTTAGTTCGTTTCTTGCACTCTGCTGGTTACTCAGCTGACTGGGACCTTGTCAGCTGGTAAGTCAACTTGCACTCTGCGTACTCAGCTGACTGGCAACTGGCTGGTCAGCTGGTAGATCAAGACTTAGAATATTTTTAGCCTTGT
>JAPKLW010000934.1:272698-300113 GCA_026898455.1 Plectranthus barbatus | reverse complement strand
TATATATATATAGATTAATATATTTATAAATGTAATTAAGTTCCATAAGTAAGAATCAAATTTAAATATATTTTTGAACAGGTATAAAATACATATTCATATATATATATATAGGGATTAGATCCCATGCTAAAATCTCCTATGTTTTAAATAAGAATAATTTTTATCCATTGATTTTGCTGAAATCTAAGGCTGAGTTTTTTCCATATCCAATACATAAATTAATAAATAAGACGTGCGTCACTTTTTTTTAAGATGAGAAGGGTATTTAGGACCAAATCTTCCACCCACGATCACCATTATTTTCTATTCCATAATTTGGCAATGCAATGATAATTACACATATTAATATATCTTTACCAAAACGTATCCCGACTCCATCTTCTGAAATTCAAAAGTAATAATTGAAATATAATTTTAACGAATACATACTTTTCATGTATATAATCATTAATCATGCTCGTTTATTTATAAAATAGTGTATGATAGTATAATAACTGTGCATGTTTAATTAAAAAACTATATTTTCATTGTTTACAGATGTAAGCTTATACTATTCGATCCATAAGCTTCTTTAGTTGCATTTTACGCATGTTAATCGCTTCTGAAATAACAAATGAACTTTTTTAAAAATATATTTATTTGTTATTTTATGCTTGTTTACTTTGTAAAATATGCCCCTACAATTTTGGAGTTATGCTTTTTAATTTAATATTATTATTACTAATACATTTACTTCTTTTCGTTCATATAAATTATATTTTCTAATTTACACGTAGCATATTAAAAAAACAATTTGCTGAAAATTTGTTTTATCAATTAAAAAGACTAATTTTTTAACGGTTTTAAATAACTGCAATATTTTAGTTTTCCAATTTACCCCTAAACGATAACTGGAAAAAAAAATTAAAAAAAATCTTAACCATCCATCACATCTAATCTAATGGCTCACAATTATTCCTATTTAATATATTTTCTCTTATTAGCATTTGATCCATTCCATATATATATATATATATATATATCATATTTTAATTTAATATGAATATTTTTTGGTTGTAAAACTAGTTTTTCTAGAGAGAATCGCGCATCGGCAGACATACCTCAACGCCCAGAACTGAAGCTGGTTGTCAGAGAGAAGCGCCCTGTGTTTGTGTTTTCATCCTCTTCCTAGATGTATCTGCATGCCGATGATTACCGCCGTCGCCATACATGGACACGGTATACATCCTCCGCCGTTTTTTTTTTTTCCCATTCTCGCTTGGCTGCAATAGTCTAGTAAAAATGGTAACTTGTGATTTTCTGTTTTAATTTTTCTATTTTAGTTGGAATTTATCCTTCTACGGCCTCTTTTTTTGTTCGAATTTCTGCTGTAATGGTGTATTTTCTTCGATTTGCATTCCCTCTTTTTTACTACTAAGACTCGAAATTCTCTTGTGGTAAGGAACCCTTTCCCTCTTTAATTTGGAGGTATTGCTCGTTTGAAGATCTTCTTTAGTTTTGGGCTCATTTTTTTATTTTGAAATCACCTTATTTCCTTTGATTAGGTTTTAGAAATTGTTCAATGCCTTGTTGTTAATCTGTATTTCCTTTGTTGTTAAGCTATGGAAAAAGTTGTGTTGCTAAAGAAATTTCTGGAATTGCTCTCGACTATGGATGCAAATGATTTGAATTTAACTCTGTTGGTGATAATTGATGCGGTTTTTAATTTTTTGTGCCACAAAATGCTGCATAACTGCGCATAAGTAGCTAGTAGATATTGCTATTTCCATAGATGTCGTTTCGTAGCCTAGCTCGCGACCTAAGAGATAGTATTGGAAGCTTATCGAGGATGCGAAGTTTCGATGTGAGGCTCCATAGTCACCACCTTGGGAAGTCTCATGGTGCTGTCCATGAGTTGCATGACCAGCCTGAAGTTATTCATACCAGTTTTTGGGCTGCTCTTCCACCACAATTACTCCGTGATGTGATTAAAAGGGTGTCATGTGCATCTGTTTGCCGATCATGGAGGAAGATGTGCAAAGAAATTGTTCAATGCCCTGAATTTTCTGGAAAACTAACCTTTCCACTCTCTCTCAAGCAGGTTAGATTTTGTTTGTTTCCATTGACTGTTAATGTTACTGTTGCTACCAACTTGTCAAGTTGTTATTATGCAGCCGGGGTTTCGAGATGGAACCATCCATTGTTTCATTTAGAGAGACAAGTATAAGATGACCTATCAACTGTTTCTGTGCCGTGGCCCTGGCAAGTATTTCGTACAAACTTTTTACCCGCAATACGTTAAATCACTGGAGGTTTTGTTTTATAAGGGCTTGCTTCTATTTTTTTTTATTTGTTTCAGTACAATTACTAATTGCTAGATGAACCTATTTGAAAGCTGTATTCGTTGAAATTTATAGAACTGTCGATATGCCAGTTACAGGATCTCATATTCTTCGGTCATCTAAGAACATGCATATGATAGAACCGAAAGATGGATCGACTATTTTATTATAGATGACCTCAGCAATAAGCTGCCTAATATCAGAATACCAAAGATGATGCCATAACTGAGACTTCCCTCCCCTATTTATAAGACTGCTACTAACTAACTAACAACATCCTAACAAATTAGATTCTTTATTGTTATTCTCTCCCAACCACTCTATCAGCATAGCTTCACTCTCTAAAAGTTGGATACATTGATATCAATAACTGGTTATGAAAATCCTCAGTTGCATAATGAATTTAAAAGGTGGCCTGTGGGATCAAGGGGTGCTTGGTGCCTAGCACTTAGGGGTTTAAATGTAGTCTCCAATATTGATAACATATCAAGTTCGAGCAGCAGCTATATTGGAAAAGTTAAGTGATTATGTTACATCAGCAACTGCCATTTTTTTTTTTTTTTTTTCTTATAAGCTTCAAAGCACTCTGAGATAGATATGTATGAATGAATTTGTTGGTAACAAGGTTATCACTCCTATTTCATGGATATGATATCGGAACCATATATTCGTTGATCATTTCTTTGCCTACTCATGTCCAGTTCTGTTGCAGTTAGGGAAGGTGGGTAAAGACTTGTTCAGAATGGATTATCGATACCCATTGTCTGCATTCCAAGCTTTCGCCATCTGTTTATGCAAATTCGACTGGAAGCCGCCTTCTGAATAGTTGCAGCAGCAGATTTTTGTGTTAGTTTTCTGCTAAATCTCTCTTCTTTTCTGTTGTGTTCCTCTAAAATGCAATAACTAGTTAATCTAACATTACTGTGCACATTTTGAATTCTCTCTCTCTATTTATGTGATATAATCTAGTGTTTGAATTTACTGAAATGTTATAAGATATATGAGCAGTGGAATTTAAAATTTTCTCGAGTTTATTTCTAAATTCAATAGTGCCTTATTGAAACACTACTTCACTATGGAGAATAATCTTACACAATAAATCAAAACAACTCAGATTTTTTTTTTTTTAAAGTTCACTTCCTTGAAAAATTTTCACTTTACATAAACGTTGACACAACGGTCATTTTTCTCTTCTTTTCTCGACTCAGTTTTTTCTAAGTTCACTTCGTTGAAACATAAACGTTAACACAACGGTCGTTTTCTCTTCTTTTCTGTCCCATTAAGATGAGACAAAAACTTGCGTTAGGTACGCCTAAATGGTTTATGTGGTTTTTATCCATACCCAAATGGGTTTACCCATCTTAAATAGGGTTTATTAATCTCCAATTAAAGTATATTAGATGGGTTTAGGCGTGCCTAACCTGAGATTTTCCCTTAAGATGATGTTGATGCTGTTGTGTTTCTCTTATTATTATACTACTGTAAATTGATTATCATCTTTTTTTTCTATTCATATTTCTCTATACACATTCTGGTTTCTCTCTCTATTTATATGTTTATATATTGCTTGTATAAATTGTATTAATTACCATTGGAATATATATAATGATTGATTGATGAGATGAATGAAAATCTTATTGGGACAAAACATACAAATAAAACAATATACACTACACCACTGCTTCCTCTTTTGCTTCTAATTTTTCTTGATTTTGGATTTCTTTGTTCTTCCCCCATATGACGCAGTACAACCCTCCTACCAATAGTAGGC
The DNA here is from genome assembly GCA_026898455.1 of Plectranthus barbatus. NCBI lineage: Eukaryota > Viridiplantae > Streptophyta > Magnoliopsida > Lamiales > Lamiaceae > Plectranthus > Plectranthus barbatus. The sequence continues at coordinate 296,018 of JAPKLW010000934.1, read as the reverse complement.
CTCCAACAAAACTGCACAAAAAAAAAAAAAAAAAAACCCATCAAGTTCAACCTCTAAATCATTACTATATTGTATGTATATATATATATATATATATATAGTTATGAATGAATATAAAATGAAAAGCAAGAAACAAACCATCCAAGAAAGAGCGTCTCCTTCCATAAAATTGCAGAGAGGAGAGCTGTGAAGAGGAGTATTAATGGAGTGAAGGCGACAGTGAAGAGTGGCCCTTTCTTCTCCACTGCCCACAGTTGCAGCCAGTAACATATTCCAGTCACCACTATTCCCTGCAATTATTATTATTATTATTATTATTTTTTCATTTATTTCATCTTATTTATAATTATATCTTAATATTTAAAGAAAACACTCACGTGTTGCGGCTAATGTGACTTTTCTAGCATGCATGTCAAACATAGGAATAAACAAAGTTTGGGTTTTTCTTGCAGTTCCTAGTCTTGCTCTTACCATGTCCCACATATTTTTGCTTTCTATATTTAGTTATATCACTTAGTACTGTAAATGAACCAAATTGTTCATGAGCTATTCGGATCTCGACTAGATAAAAGTTCATTTAGTAAAACTCATTTATTCAACGAACCAAACTTGAGCATCATAGTATTCGACTAGTGAGTAAACTCGTTAGCTAAAATTAATAAAAAATATAAAATAAATAATTTTATAAATTTAATATTTTCATGATTTAAGAATAGCAATAAGTGACGAATCCATAAATTTATAATTGGGGATACAATATAAATTAAATTAAATTGGGGTACATTGTATAAAGATAAATATAAATACATAATAAATAATATATATAAATAATGATAAATATATATAATTTAATTATAACAAAATAAAAATTTAGGGGTACAAGTGTACCCCAAGTTATAACATGCATCCGCCCCTGATGATAACTCTTTGAAGAATGACAGAAATTCGAATTTGAGCATGTATATGATATATATTAATTTTGGAATAAATAGTATTTTTCTTTTAAAATATTAATTAATATTTTAAATTTAAAAAGTTCGTTTAGACTCGATAAAATTCGTGAACTTCAAAATATTCGATACTACACGAATCGAACTTGAGCACAACAATACTCGGCTCGACTCGGTTCGATTATACCCCTATTATTAGCACTATATATCATGTTAGAGAAGAGATCGTGTAAAAAAATCTACATGTAAGAAAAAAGAATGAATCATGTCCATTAGATCTAAAAAAATTTGTGGTTGATATTCAAACAAGCAACAAATAAAACACAATCAAACAACAAAATTATCATGCAACAACTAAAACACAATCAAGCAACGACCTTAATACAATCAAGCAACCTTAGGAACACAATCAAGCATTTTTCTCACTTTTTTAAGTTTAAAATCTTTCTCAATGGATCCGTTCCCTATCATATTAATACCTTATATAGTAATTATCATGAAAAAAGAAATTGGAGAAACAAAAGCCAAAAATAATAATGACTGAAAAAGCAAAAGAAGTTGAGTTATGATAGACATACACAATATGCGACAGAGAAAAGATTTAAATCCCACTTCATTCTCCACGATGAAATGTTGTGTCTCTCCACAATCATCGCCAATATCGATGATTGTGTGCACCCAAATAAACACTGCAGCGTTGCTAGCCGGAATTTTGCTGGATACTGCTTCACTAGAGGGGCCTAACATGCCAACATCAACACAAACAAATAGGGTCACATTTATATACACATATATACATAGGGCTGACAATTTCTGAAACACGAACACGTACGATTATAATGAGCACAAACATGACACGAATCTGTTAAGCTCAAACACGATAACGACCCGACACGATAAAAATCTACCTTACGCAAATTACCAGCTTGACACTTAACATGACACAACACGATAACATGACACAAACACGCATGATAATGACCTGACACGATAAAGACCCAACACGCACGAACTGTGAGTCCTTGGTATACATATAAAGTGTGACAAAATATTTAAAATAACATGCATGGATTTACAAAAACCCTAAATGTTAAACCTGCACAACAAGCCAGGCAGCCCAGATAAGGTTGGCTGCAAGCATGAGCATGCCACCCTGCACCCACTTCTCATTGGATGATGAACCGGTTGAATGCGTCGTCGAGATCGTCGAATCGGACCACTTTAGTGCCGGCCCTTTGATGAAGATGAACACCATTGCACCAGATAGGCTGACCATGGAACCTAGAACTTTGGCCAGCCCCGGAATGTCCCTCATGGAAAATGTCTCAATTCTGACATACATGTTTTGTTTATTATTCATTACATTATTAAATGAAACTGATTTTATGAATGTGATGTAATGAATGTGTGTATGTACCTGAATAGAACAGCTATGAGAAAGGTGAGAGCAGGAACTGTGTTAACGCTGGCTGAAGCAAAGGTAGCTGAGACGTAGTTTATTGAATAAGAGTAGAGATTCGAACTCAGAGTTATCCTGCAATTGTGAATCAATGTGAGTGATAACATAAATACATACATATATATATACATAGATTTATGTTGTAATAACATAGACATACCCGAAGAAAGAAAGAAAGAAAATCTTCAAGATTAGGGTGTATGACAGTGGATCATGAGCTTTATTCCTTCAAGAAAATCAACATAGAGAGAGAGAGGGCGAGTGAGAGAACTGATCAAATATGAAAAATTCATCCCGTGAAAAATGAAAAAGTTGCTTGATTATGTTTACTACGTTGCTTGAATAGGTTACCTATCGAGGAAGAAGGCAAAGGGGGCCAAGGTTAAGGTGGCGAAGGCCTGGCGATAGACGACGAAGACGTAAGGGCTCATGCCTTTATCAATGGCAGCTTTGGAGAATATGGCCATGCCTGCATAGGCAAGCTGCACCACCAACATTCCTAAGCAACCTTTGTTTCTCTCAAACACATTCAAACACCCTGCAGCCATTTCTAATGTGCTCTATTCTAACACAACCTCTCACCTATATATACATATACATATATACACACATGTGCGCGCACTTGTCTGAAACTTTGTGATATGTCTTGATAAAATGAAACACGAAATACCGCAAACAATGAAAGGCACACAGCACTTTGCCCTACTTCTGATCAAAATCAACAGTAAATTAATCAAGTTAGCTATTGCCTATTAGAGATCATCAACTTTGAAAAGTAATACAGTTCTTCAACTATAATATATAAGATTTTATCAGTTTCTTTAAAATGGGTTTTTAATTAATTAATCCAATTAGTATTAATTAATTTTATGAGCTATAGATCTGTTGAGGTTCGATTTGTTATGAAATAAGAATCCTCGGAACTTGTAAGAAAATCAGAGAAAAAATAGCTAAAGAACGTTGAAACGATGTAGTTTTATTATAAAGAATGAAGTACGAATCGTGAGCTTTCAAGAATACGTACGAGAGTAATAAAGAAAAAATCATGCTGAAAATGACTTACCGACTCCTCTTTTATAGTTTAAGAGGAGCCGTTACAACTCTAGAAAGTTCAGGGGTAGTTCGTATTTTCTCGGAGGTCGTGGCTGGAGGTTGGCGGTTGCGTTCTCATCAGAGGTTGTTCAGCTAGGGTTCCTAAATGGTCCTTCAGATTATCCGCTGACGGATCCTTTTCCGTTTGGCCTTTCCCCAATAGTTTGTGTAGTGAACTGAGTGGTAGTTCATAGTTCTTCGGAAGCGGTTACTGGAGGTTGGCAGTTGCGTCCTCTTTGGAGGTTGTTCAGCTAGGGTTCCTCAACAGTCCTCCGAATTATCCGCGATCGGATCCTTATATATTTGGTCTTTCCCCAGTAGGTTGTGTAGTGAACTCAGGGGTAATTCCTACTTCTTCAGAAGCGGTAAGCGGTTACTGGAGGTTGGCGGTTGCGTTCTCTTCGGAAGTTGTTGGGTTAGGGTTCCCCAACGGTCCACTAAACAGGGCGTGGCTTGATACTTATCCCATCAATCTTCCAGGTAGGTCGTATGTGCTAGTTCCATGGTTCGTTGCTGGGAGGAGTGGGTCGTGGTCCTTATGGATGATGGGTAGGTTGTGGAGTACTTCGGCAGGACCCTCGTCGGTAGGTCGTCTTCCCTTCGGGACATGTTGAGGTCATTATCCAAAGGTCGTGTAGCTCCTTTGGGTACGTCCCCTTGGATCGTGATCTTCTGCGCGGGGCCTGGACCTAGTTTAGGTCACTGCTTGAAACTTATATGAGTGCGTCATCTAAGACCGTTGCCGTCGTTACTGGACCTGCCTTAATTTACTCTAGTCCTATCATATTTGGGCCAACAAATCCATTATTATATTCTCTTTTAGTACAAGAACCTGTTTAACTGTCTACTAACGAAACTTAATTAAAATAATCAAGTTTTCTAAAAAAAAGGGAAGATGTAATGATGGGATTCTTATTTGAAGTGGGATTTCACTGTGAAGAACAATAGACAACGTGCTTATAATATTGTGAATCAATTATGAGCCATTAATAAAAAGATGGAGGTACTGTACTGTCGTCAAGAATCGAATGATGCAATGAAATAAATAATGGAGATTATCACTTTCGTTGCCACTTCGAAGCTACAATTATTACAAGCAATGTCTCAATATCTATCGTTTATTTTCTCAACTTTATCTACTTCAATTCTGAATTTTTTTAAAAAAAAGAATTAAACTTTAACATAATTTCTTGGAATATATATGTACACGTTTGCAATTTGGATAATGTTGCACTATAAAAACATGATGGAAAACACGATTTTCTTAGACTCTCCAATATATACACATTAGTTCACTTAATATTTATTGTTGTGATTCAAAATTTTAACTCATCTTGAACTTATATATGACCTAAAATGATTAGTTTAATCGTTAGCCCGTTGTCAGCCCACACTCATTCAAGTGAAAGAATCAGAAGTCATAGCCATTCTCATCTAAACGGTTACATCCATTTGATGGTGGTTATCACTGGCGAAGTCAGCCTTGGGCTGGGGGCTGCAGCCCCCGACGGCCAGAATTTTTTTTTAGTTATATTAGAGAAAAATTATAAGACTCTAACCAATGTTATATAGTCGAACCCTTCGGAACTTCAAGTCTGGCTCCGCCGCTGATGGTTATATGGAAGTTATATTGGTAAAAGGGCATAACTATGCCTCCTCCTACTGTGGGGGCCGGGCAGGGATGCCAAGGTTGTGGGTGTGTAGGGGCGGCAATCTCCAACCCAACACGAAAAAAACGGGTTGGGTCAACCCATTTAATATTTGGGTCAGTTTCAGGTCAACCCGTCCAACCCATTTAATTTTCGGGTTGGGTTCGGGTCAATCTCGGGTTGACCAGCGAACCCATTTGACCCACCAATAATATTAATTATTATTATTATTATTTATGAAACATAATTACATAAAAATTTAATAAATAAAATATAGCCTAAAATCAAAATTTTTAAATAGTTAACACAAATTTTTAATTTTTAAAATAATTATCACAATTTATTAATTTTTAAATTAATTAACACATTTTTGTAATTTTTAAAATAATTAAACAAGTCATTTCGGGTCAGTTTCGGGTCGACCCGAAAATAAACAGGTCGGGTTCGGGTTCAGATTTCTGACCCGCAAAAATATACAGGTCGGGTTCGAGTTGGCGTGTCGCTTGTTATTATCAGGTCACAACCCGACCCGCCAACCCAAACCCGACCCATTTGCCACCCTTAGGTGTGGGGCTGCCACAAATTAATCGTTTTATCACAAATATTTCGTTTTAAATGAAAAATCAATGATTTTATTTTGCAATATATGAAATAGGAATTGGGTATTTTTTTTTTAAAGTCAATCGATATGTGTCTTTATGTCATTATTTAGAAGCAAAATGTCCAATTGTCCACCCAATTTTCACACGTTTTTAAAAAAGAATAAAATATAACTCAATAATAAATATCTATGAACACCACTACTACTACTAAATTGATTGATGCTCTATTTTTATGATATACCACAACACCATGTGGGAATAAAGACAGACACGTCCATTTTTTTTAGGCACATAACATTCCAGCTCAATTTCGATAAAATTAAATTCTAAAAAACATATTAGTAAGTCACCTCAATTATTGTATTGAAAGAGATATAGTACAAGAGTGAAGATTTTTTTTTCCCATAGATTTCATCAAATTTTGAATGAAAAGGTGAAATAAATTTGCAAGACTTTGTAAGTGGGTATGAAAATTATGAAAGCTTTATATACAAATTTATGGATGTATCACTAGTTGGTATTTGGTTTAAAGAGTAGCAATGTATTATTATAGGCAATGTATTATTTTGTAAATGTTTATGAACTTTATAAATGGAGACTTTGTAATGTTTGTGAAGTATGAGATTAATTTATATAGAGGGTCAAGGCAAGGAGGATCAACCTAAGGAAGTCCTTCAATCAACCACCGAAGGGCATCCCTCGAGGGACGAAGGGTTCCCTTTAGTTATCTATCACAATTCCAGCCTTCGAGATCCTGAATTTTCTTGGATTAGTTCCCTTGTTTTTGTTGATTAAGCTTGCTAATTAGAATCCTTTGTATTTATATAAATGCGGGTATTGATAAAATAATAAATACTTTCTGCTCTTCATTGTAGCCTTTCAATTTCAGAGTTCTCTATCTCGCTCCTAGGTTCTAATGTTCACACACGCACTAAACAAACCACAATAATTAGGGGTTTACACGGTTCGATTTGAAGGTTGAAGTATGAACCAAACCAAATAATATGGTTAGAAAATTTCTCAAACCCAACCAAATAAAACGATTTGGTTCGGCCGGTTTAACGATTTGAAACATGACTTTAACAAGCAAAGTCAAACGCAAAAAATCTCCTATTTTTAGCAATCATTTATTTGAGAAATTAAAAAATAATAGTTCTTATCATATTTTTCACACATAATAGTAATGTCAAATTATTAAGATACGATAACGATGAAATTGGCCCACAAAACAGAGAAGACAATAAGGAGAGGAGTTTGAATAAAATTATAAGATTGAAATGTTGGATAGTTTAGGGTTTCTTTTAGATTTCAAAATATAAATAAAAATGTTGAAAAAGAATAAAAATGATATTGAAATATTTGATAATTTAAGGTTTATTTTAGATTTAAAAAAACAAATAAAAATATATGAGAAAAATAAAAATTATATAATGTTGCTTAGAGGATTTGAATTTATACCTCTTAAAACCTAAAGTCTAGCTTGAACCACTATGCTAAAAATACTATACTTACACTTTAGTATAATATATAATCTAAATATTTATTGTTAATATAAACGGTCCGGTCCGACCAAAACGGCCGATTTCTCTACTCAAATCGTGGACCAAAATAAATAATATGGTTTGAAACTTACGATCCGGCCGACCGATTCTCTCACTTGTTAAACCGGCCAAATCATTTCGATTTGGACCGAACCATGTACACCCCTAACAACAATATCAACCAATTTTTAAAATAAATATATTACATTTTTTAGTTATATATATATATTTTTTTGAATAAGTGTACAATAATCTTAAATACACCCACCCACTCACACACCCAGATGTCCCCCTGGAAGCTCGAACATGTGACCTCTCAGTCGCAGGCAAGGTGCTTTAATCACTACACCCCGAGCGAAGGGACATATTTCATTTTTGTGTAGTCCATATGTTATTTTTAATTTATAAAATGTCATACTATTAAAATCTAATTTAATACTCCCTCTGTCCCACCAGATTAGTCCATATTTCCATTTTCGTCTGTCCCGCCAGATTAGTCCACTTTCCTAAAATGGAAAAAAATCTTCTCACATCAATAAAATATTAATTCCACTACACTCACAGACATTGGTTACTGTGCCGAAACAAAAGTGGACTAATCTAATGGGACGGAGGGAGTATATGTTTATTATATCTAAAATATATACTCCCTCCGTCCCGGCTGAATTGTCCCGGTGACTTTGGGCACAATAACCAAGGAGTGTGAGTGTAAAGTAAGTTGAGTGGAATTAATATTTTATTGTTGAGTGTGAAAAAGTTGCCTTTTTAAGTAATGAGACAATTGAGGTGGGACGGATGGAGTAATATAAAATGCATTAATCTATTAACAATAAAGAATAATATAAATAATAACTTAAATATTAATAAATTATACAAACACAAGTTCTTAATGATCACATTTCTTATATATTTATTTGTTGAAGATAATAGTATTTAATATTGATTTTGTAAAAATACAAAAGATAGTCTCAATACATAATTAGTTTATGTCATAACCATTATATATAGAGAGAGAGAATGACAACAATAATTAAGACATAATAAAGCCCAATTGTTAGTAGTTACAAAAAACCATAAAAAAAAATTCTAAAGAAATATTATTACTTTAATATCTTGGCTAATTGTGACCACTTCGAAAATTCCAGTATGGAACCCTGTAAATTTCGTATATTCCACTATAAATTTAGCTAATTTACAGGCTACGTAATTGACATTTCTGAATATATAATTTAAACCCATAAATATTTAATTGGATTAAAAGAATTGAGAATCCATGGCATGTAAAAAGGTGCAAGTGCAACAGGAAATGTGATTCATTTTTTATACCGTTACATTTTTATTCTAACAAAAAAAAAAACAAAACTAAGTTTAAAAGCAGACAACATTCCAATTATATGTATGTACTTTCCCCACATAAAAATTTAGTGTCAGACTTTTCGTTTTGGATGAAATTCAATAGCATGATTTGAAATTTAGAAAAATACTACTCCATCCGTTCAAGTGAATAGTCTCATTTCTTTTCGGCACGGGAATTAAGGGTTGTGAATATAGTGAAATTAATATTTTATTGGTGAGTATGAAAAAATTTGAAATGAGACTATTCTATGGGACAGACAAAAAAGGAAAATGGGACAGAGGGAGTAATAAATAAAAATATTAGCGAGTCTCTTGTAAGATATATATTTTGTAAAATATTTTCAGGTATTCTGATCAAAATACGATTTGTGCATAGTGCATCCACTTGGAATTCACATTCCGATCGGAATGTTTTTTATTTCGTTCGAAATGCACTGATTTTGATTAGAATTGGAACATTCCTATCGGAATTAGCTCATTCTGAACGGATTAATTAGTGCATTTCGAATGGCATGAGTACATTCTGATACGCGATATGCAAAAATTGTGTTCGGGTCAACATGTGTTTTGAGCATTGTTGTATAAATTCTTGCCTAGGGCCTCTAGGCGATCCTTAGCTCAATCAAAAACTCTTAAATACCCATATCTAGTTGATTTGGCAAATAATCGACACCTAGGCATCTTCTAAGCCGCCTAATTCACTTGGGCACCGATCTAGGTCGCCGAATATGCGGGCTAGAAACCATCTTATCGGTTCAAGCGGCCTGTTTTTTATATTTTTGTAAAAAAATAATTGAAATTTATATAATTTTAATATTTATATATATATATATATATAGTACATTATTTGCATTACATTATCTATTACAATTTGTACATTATCTTTCGTAATGTACCATATATTGCCTAGATAATGTAGTTAGCTTGTCTAGATAATGCACCGCCAAATGAGGTCTGTAGGTAACATCTGGGGAGTGGTTAACATATGATTACAACTATATATATATATATATATATATTATAAAAATTAAAGATGAAAAATTAACTTACTAATTAACTACCGTCTAGAAAACATCTATGTCTCACCTAAACCGTCTACATGCAAGGCCCTAATCAAACGTCTGATTAGCATCTAGCGATTTTTACAGTAATGGCTTTGAGAGAGATTGTGAGACTATCTCACTCAAATTTTTGTCAAAACATATCTATTGTTGTGGCAAGCAAGAACAATAATAGAGAAAATATAAACAGGAAAACTTAAATTTTATTTCATCAATTGTGAAGTATATATAAACAAAAGAAATTAGAAATCTAAATCAACAAGGAATATGAAGTCTATCTATATCCTATCAAATATATCCAAAATTAGATATATCTAAAACTAAAGATATCTATATATACGAGATTATTTAACAATCACCCCCTTAATCTCGTATCTCTGCATCGATATTCTCGATGCCCATAACTTGTCGCAATTCGATGAATTTGTTTAGACCCAACGCCTTTGTCAACATGTCATTGTTGCATCCATCACTGATGTCCTCATCAAATTGTCTCTTTGGCTTCTTCTCTGATTTCTTATACTTCATGTTCTCATGGATTGGGTCTGAACGACTGTGTCTTCTCCGCATCTTGTGAGATTTTATAGTCTTCTTCCTCCCGTCATGGCTATCACTGCCATTATTAGACACTGATATAGATCTTGTCGTACAATTGAAAATAACCATATATGAGTCATATTAACAAATAGAAAATAAGTAGTACATCAAAAACGAAGAAAAAGGGCGCACAGCCGTACTAAAAAGAATTCGGGCATCCTCAAGTGAGTAATTCTTAGAATCCTAGGATCCTAAGAATTTGTTGACCTTGTTGTTCGTTGCCCTAGAGAGGAACTTGATGCAGATGGGAGGTTTGGCCCCTGCAAGAGCAAGCAGTGAAGAAGCTATAGTCCAAGTTCCATCCCCACATATTAAACCCGAGGAAATGGCTGGCCCTAAAGCGTCTGCGTTAGCCTTGTTTGTTCTCTGCCAAATGTAGAGTATGAGGCTTCCAACACACATGTCGATGGCAAAGTATGATCCTATATAAAATGGGATAGCCATTGCCACTGGAATCGGAACAAACCACGACCTTTTCTTGCCTAACCCGTCTCTAATCAGGTTAACGAGAATGGCTGCAGCAAAGAAGGCTCCACATAGTTGCAGACAGTAATCTGGGAGTGTTGAGAAACCTTCCACTCCCAACTTAGCCATATTGTAGTAAATAGTAGCATATGGGGCAGGGTAGTCACTTGAAGGAAGCCCGAGATCAGGAATCGCTTTGAAGAATATCCAAAACACGCATGGAGAAATCACGCATCCCATTGCTGTGCCAATGGCCTGGCTCACAAACATGGAACGAGGAGAAGACATTGTCAAGTAGCCTGTCTTGAAATCCTGCATGAGATCGGAGGCAGTGGAGACGATGTTCATCATGATACCACATGCTGCCAAGCCAACGAGGATTCCTCCATGAGAAGCACCAGCCCACGCTCCTATAGTAAATATGGCTAGTTTCCCATATGTGGATGCGAGAGACCAGTCTGTCAGCCCACAACCAAAGGCATTGCAAAAGGCCATGCATGGGCTAAATATGTAGAGCACAGTGATGTAGTACCATTTGAGCTGGTGGAAGATACGATGAAGTGTTCCGAATAAGAAGTACCATTTGATGAGCTGGTGTAGGATGTGAGGAAGCGCGGCAGTTGTCATAGCAGCAATGCATACATAACCTCCAACTGCAAACCATGTTGGCACTTGATACTTAAGGAAGAATCTGGTACGGCTCTCTTCATCATAGCTCTTAGAGTTTGTGGAAGGCGAAGCCTGTTGGGTTCGCATCTCTGCGTTCTTCTCTCGAAGTTTAGCAACATATCTGGTTGCTGTCAGGAGCAACACTTTGAAGAAGTTGTATAGGCCATCACCAAGTATCATGGCAATGCAGATGAACACCTGAGTTTATAGCTAGAATAACTTAATTGAAAATATTTTTCATTGAGATGGAGAAGTAAACTGATGATACCATGAAAGAAAGAAAGCACCTTGTAACCTTGGAGCCCTTGTAAACTGCTGGAAGGGAGATCAGCATCATACCAACTGCCCTTGCGACTTTCAATGAATGGCCACATGATACCCCAGGAAAGGATTCCTTCAACTAGTAAGGATACATTTATAATGTGAGGACAAATCATCCCAAGTCCCACGTAAGTTGCTGAGAAGTCGAAGTAGAATCTGTAATTGAACATAGAAATAATATGGTGATTGCTTTGTTTCTTTTTAACAAATTTTTTAGAGTTGTTAACGATAACAAAATCAAAATGGTGCAAGAACTCTCGCATTATTACCGGTGTTCCATTGCTTTCAATCCTAAGGTTGGGAAGCTTGAAAATCCACAGCCATCACCAGCTGCATAGAACCACTGAAAGAAACTCCACAAGAAACTAAAGGAGAAAAACTTGCCCAACTCTCTAACTTGCTTTCTGAGACATAAAAGAACACGAGCGATTTCTAGAAGTCTCCATATGTATACATTACTAGATGAATCTTTAAAGCTGTAACTCATGGAAATTGGCTTACTTTGCCTGTTTGGCTCCTCCTGGTGCGTGTAAGCTGTTAATAAGATTTCCGGTTGCAGTACCACTTGGATATGTCAAGTTGAAGTTTATGATCATAACCTGAAACAATAAAAGATGCGTATGTAGTAAGATCATAGAGTGTTGTGTTGTAATTCAAGAAGCAGACTGTACAAAGATCACCTTAGTGAGTGGCGCCACGCAGAAGAGTCCAAGAAAGCTAACCGCAGCCAGAAAGACTATCATCCATCCTAGCGATATGCTCTTGTAGTCTAACCCATCTATGCTGTCTTCTGATTGCTTGGCCACACGTTCGCTCATTCCTAGAAGATAGCTCCCAAAACCTCCTGCACAACATATATGCATACGAAAGCAGAATTTACTTGAGTTATGTCGTTGTTCAGTTTTCAGGGAAAAGAACCGGAATCTTACCGCTGGAGGCGATGCCGGTGGAAGCAGAGATACAGGTCTGTATAACAGTGTTTTCTTGGCGCGTGAAGGGCTGACTCAGTATGCCGATCCTTGCCATCAGCTTTGTCCAAATCTTGACAGACAAGAATCCGAGTAGGCTAGCTGATATATTGAGGGAAGGTATGATCCCGGTGGTGAGGTTGAGTTTCATCACTATGCAGCTGAACAGTGCTGACAGCAAAAAGCTTACAGCAAAGGCCCTAACACTCAGCTGTTTCCTCCATGATGGCATCTCCATACTTTCGAACGCCTTCTCCATGGATAGAACTCTTCCTCCTCCTCCTCTTCTTCTTCTTCACACACATGTTTTCCATTTTCTAATATATTTCCACTCTCCACATTGATTTCACTTGCATTCTCCATTGTATTTGCCAGTTTGCTATGTTGAAGCTAGCTAGTGTTTCTTCACCACATTTAGTACTAGCCTTGAACCAGAATATACGTTTATGTTGACTATCACTATCTGTAATCAGTCCAAGAATGAAGAAATAATGCATAGTTGACTCACACAAATACAATCCATGGGATCTGAAACATGAAACAACTATCAACTATGCAACAATTACGCCTTGAATTCTGAATTATAATCCAAAATTGTGGAAAGAAAACTCCAACTGAATAATTCATATTCGAGGCCATTTTTCCAATGGTCCCGGCCAGAAATTACATAATCTTCAAGTCTACCAAAATAATGCTCAATTGAAAACTTTAAGAAAAAAGAAAGATATTTATAGCTTCAAACTCAAATTTAGCCAAAAAAAATGGAGGGTGAATACTTGTTTAAATTTTTAAATGAAGTGAAAGACAAAACCCTTTTACTAAAAAGCAGCAGTAATAATCAATGAAGACTATGATGTAAAGGTTCCTTAAACAGAAAATCCAAGAAATCACAACGCGACAGTAAGTCTGTGTAAGAAGAAAACAAGAATACAATACAATACAATACAATAAATGAATTTACATACCTGGAAAGTGGAAACTTCCCCCCATAATTGAGCTTTAAGGCTTGCTTCTCTGAAGTAGCGTCCAAGGTTTCTTGCCTCGGCCACCGGTTGCCGCCGCCATTCCTCTCATTTTCTTCCGCATCGCCAATTGCCACGGAGCTCGATGCGCCAACCTCGCTGCTGCCACCACCGCTCTCAGCCGCAGCACGCCCTGAGACGCCGTACATCACTTCACATTTGAAGGGTGAATTGAATTGTTTTCACAAATATCCTTATTATTTACCTATTTTTTACAGATTTTTATTTTATAATTATTAAATTATTATTACTCAAATAAGTACTAAAAATTATATTTATCTAATTTGATTTTGACATTCAATCCAATTTTAATTATATATATATATATTTATTTATTTAAAAATTATATTTATCTAATTTTTTGCAGATTTTTTATTTTATAATTATTATTGTAATTATTAAATTATTATTACTCAAATTAGTACTAAAAATTATATTTATCTAATTTTAATTATATATATATATATATAAATAATAAATTTAAAATAAAAGTGGTTGTAATTTGACTGGAAAAACTGAATATATTTTTTTTAAAAAACTTTTATAGAGTGATTAAGGATTATATTTAAAGGAAATTAATTAATTTATTTAAGCACAAAGTCAACAAAATAAAAGAATAAAAAATAATGATGCAAATTGCTTACGATTGGATTACACTTTGCGTTTTGTTTTTATTTTTTATATTTTTCATTTGTGATTCAAATAAAAATTGAAATTAAAAAAAATTGTAAAATGATTTATGACTGTGATTTTATTATGCCAATTGGTGATTTGCAATCTATAATTCATGACTAAATCTTAATTAGAATTTTAAAAAATCAAATTAAGGAAAATGGTTTTATAATTTAACAAAAATAGCTATTTTTTGAATGAGTATATAATATGAGTGAAAATCTTAAATAACCTAATTGATAATAATAAAATCCTAAATGGCCATTTTTATGAATGCATTTAAAGAATAACCATTTCCCAAATATACCCTTATTTGTTTAGATTAATTATATAACCTTTAATTTAGAATTCACATGTCAAAAAAAAAAAATGAATGAATATCCGTCAAATTTATGAATCTTTTCACAATCATATTTTTAAAAAAATTATGAGATTGCAAAAATTATTATTTCCAGTTTTTTATTTGGACAAAGCCGCAAACACTCAAATCCATATTCTCAAATGGTTATTTTTTTAAGATTATTTAAAAATATAATTTAAAAATAAAATAAATTAAAAATAAATCGTAAATGAGATCACAATCGTCAAAATCGTAAATAGATATGTAGGCAATTGAATTTTTTTAAAAGAATAAAAAAATATAATTTAAAATAATATATAAAATTAAAAGAAAATCGCAAGAAAAAATTGAAACCCAAAATGGCAAAATTAAATTGCAAAAAGCCAAATCGTAAATTAAAATAAAGTTGAAAATTTGTACTTAACTAAACAAATAATTATTTAAGTTGAAAAATCACTCTAAAAAATAGAAAAAGAAAATATTTTCTCCGTTTAAATCACAAACAGTGTTCTTTTCATTTTTAATTTTTCATTTAAAAATATATAATTAAAATTTGATTGAATATCAAAATCAAATTAGGTAAATATATTTTTAATACTAATTTAAGTAATAATAATGAAATGGTTATGCTAATGATTGGCTTAATTAAATATCCTGCAAAAAAAATATGTTAATAAAAAGGATATTTGTGGAAGTTTACATTAATTTGGCTATTGTTCGCGTGTAAAACACACTAGTGCAAGTATACACTATCACAAGTAATATAAAACGGAGTATTCTCCGAGTATCGAATCCACAGGGAAGGGGTAAAGGTGCACAAACACTCAACTTGGTTTAATTGATGGGGGAAAATGAATTGATTTGTTTAATTATCCTAGGCATGATTTCAATGGAAAATAAACAAGAAACATGAAGCAGGGGATGGTTAAAAATGAGGGAAAAATGAGCAAAACGGATCAGACCAATTCCTTTTTAATCGACGAGAAAAACAAACGGCCTAGGCTATGGATTCGCTTGCTGTAAAAGTCATGCTACAGCAGTTGTAACAGCACAGAGTAAATTGCAGCCAACTTACTATTCCCAGCTAGATTTCCCAAAATAGATGAGATTGCTTTTCTTAAATTAAATTAACATATTCCTATGCCCAAATTCAATTCAAGACCAGCACTATTCACAGCTCTCTTAGGCAATTAAGCAAACACAACATCTACATATTCCTATGCAACACATTGTGGAGCAATTGAGGTTTCTACTCATAATCTTAATTCTTCCAAACCAAGATTAAGCATAAATCACACATTCAAGCTTCCACAAGAATTGCAATTAGAAGAATTAAACCTTCAAAAGCTCAAACTCCATACCATTAACAACCAAGTAACACATTAAAGTAAGAACATGCAAGCTTCGTCTATAGCCCAAGGCCTACTAATTTAGCTCATATTTACAAGGGTGAAAACTAGATTCATGGTTTGGAAACTGAAATTCATAATTAAAAACAGGAAATTAAAGATAAAGAGGACAAGGATAAGTTTCCCCCTTCGATCGATCAGCAAGAGGAACGATTCCTCGACTTCTAGCTGATTCCTCTCGGTGGCAAGCTGCGGCTCGATCCTCTCTTCTTCTACCCAGCTGGGTTCTTCTCTCTCTCTACGAAGTGTTTTCCCCCAGCTGTTCCTCTTCTCCCCCAGCTGGGTGTGTTGTAAATAAAATGGGGCTCCCTCTTCTCTCCTCCAAAATTAGCTTTTATACCTCCCCCAATTTTAGGTTTCCCCTTTTGGTAATATTCCCAAATTGTCCTTGGGTAAAAAGGATGACTTTCAGCTATTTTCGCACTTACAGATCAGCAAAAATGGATTTTTCCACGTCATCCCGCAACTTTGACTAAAGTTGACTGGGAGTTAGTTCAGCTTAGCACGCTCCAGCACTCGTTTCTTTGCTCCAGCAAAAGCTTCAAAACATGATAATTTCCTGCACGGCAATTCTCACTCCAAATCCTCCAAAAACATCATTATTTACTCCAAAACACGAAATAAACATAAAAGGACTCGAACAACTAAATACAAGACTAAAACAACATTTATTTGGTGAAACATAGACGAGAGAGTCTCTAAAACGAACTAAAACCAAGAGAATATAACTCTTTTTCAAGAGTTATCAGCTATTTCTTATATATGTACATAATAATGGTTATTTAAGATTTTTGGATAAAGTAAATGGTTATATTCATATATTTACTCATATGATAATGGTCATTTAAGGTTTTAATTAAGGAGAATGAGTATTTAAGGTTTTAACTCTTAATTTATTTGGGTGAGTTCATTTCCCTTCAATCTCATCTCATATCTCATATCTTTTTAATGAGAGAGAAAAACACATTTTTTTATTTTTACTTCCTTACTATATCTATAACTTTTTACACTAATAATTTTGGTCCAATGATATTGGTAAATTCAGAATTCCACAAATGGGTATAGTTTCAATTTTCTATTTATTTCACTCACATGTAATTATTGTAGAGATAGATTAACTTTCAAAGTCCTAATCCCGCATATGATGGTCTAAGGTAATTTTCTAGACGATTAACTTAATTTTATTTGTTTTTTCATATATTTTAAATATGAATATTTTATTAAAGTAAAGTTGAATCAATATCACACAAGCATCCTAAATTAGTATTCTTAACATTTCTATATTTTAATAATTTATATTCTAACATTTCAAATATATTCCAGTATTTAAATTTTATGTTTTATAATTTATAAATTTTATTTCTTTAGTAAAAAAATTGCAAAACCGCTTACTTAGACTGCCTAGCCCGCCCAATCCAACTACCGAACAATCCGTCTAATCACACCACCTAACTAGCGCATAGTGGCAAATAGGAAAAAGAAAATCAAAATTTTCTATTGATTACATAATTTTTGGTGCATAAGGCCTGCCTAGCGATTAAGCGGCTCTAGTCGCCGATTTTTGCATCATTGAGAGGAACTAGTCTAGTAGAAGTTGACTACAGACAGTGGCGTATGTAGGGGGTCTTTTGGGGGTACACTTGTACCACCAAAATGAATTTTTTACTTTATAAATTTATATATCTTTACTATTATTTATAATATTTTTACATAATATTTATATATATATTTTTACATAATGTACCCCCAATTTAATATATTTATATATTGTACCCCCAATTTTATATTTCTGGATACGCCACTGACTACAAATACATTTATGATCATGTGATCTCAATTCCCACATAATTAATTTTGTTGCTGTTGAGAAATCCAAGAAGATTATGTAATTCAATATAAATTTAAATCACATGCATGCACAGTGATTGTTGCCTTGGTTTTATTATTTAACAAAGTCGAGAGTTCCTGCGAAAAAAAACAATAAATATAAAATAAATCAAATTATGCAAGAACTCTCGCATTATTAATTATCCAGAAATACTTACCTATTCACTGTAGTTACATGTTAAAGTGTCAATCGAATAATGTAACAATATTATATTGGTGGTGGAATCAATTCCACATGAGTATGCCGATTCTTGGCTTGCCATCATCTTAATTTGTCCGAATCTTGACACACAAGAATCCGAGTGTTCATAATTCAATAAGCTACCAAAATCCTAATTATTATTTTTTGAAATTCCATTTATAATTATTGTATGTTACTGCACTACACATTGACATATACTACATAAATATCAATATTATTTTTCGAAATTAGAAAATGAACACGTGAGGACAAACTTTTATTTAAAAACTGTTATATTTAAAATGTTCGATGGCTACAATCGTTGTTCCTGGTTATATTATAACAACAATATAGAATTTAAGTTTGGTGAGGATTTGAACTTAATTTTATGAGATTGATACTTTATAATTTTATTTTTTTTCAAATATATATATATATATATATATATAAAGGAATTTGCAAATTTCGTGGGAACAGACTAACCCCAATGTAAATCCACCACTGACAGATGGCATAGGAAAATAATCAAATTAATTGATAAGTAATCAATCTCCTTCTTCTATTTACATTCTCATCAATTAAAAAATGAGTTTCAAAATCATTCCAATTAAGTACTCCCTCTGTCCCGCCAGATTAGTCCATATTTCTATTTTCGCCTGTCCCACTAGATTAGTCCACCTTCCTAAAATGGAAAAAAAATTTCTGACACCAATAAAATATTAATTCCACTACACTCACAAACATTGGTTTAAATCAAATTGGACTAATCTAATGAGATGGAGGGAGTATGTGGAAATCTAATCTATATCTAATCCCATTGATATTGATATGTATGGAGAGCACCCTCCCAAACACAACCACAAGCCAATAATCTCATCACATTTCATCGAAGGAACCACAACAAAGAATCATTAAAACTCTGCGACAGATACGATGTTGATTGTAATGGAATCATCCTTCACGATGAGACAAGAATCCGTCGTTTCATTAAAAAAAAATAACATAAAATCAAAATTTCAAGAATCCTTCACGCCATCGCCACCACGTGTCGCCTTCGAAGTTCAAAACTCATATAGATAGCCCTCAATCTCTCCTCCACTACTCCCTGATCCCATCTTTATCCACACACACACACTCTTCAGTCTTTTTTTCTGTTCGTTTCCCAGTCTTCCTTGAATTGCGGTCCAACTATTAACAGATAAACCATATTGCGACGCATATATGCGAGAGAATAAATAATTGTGGGCTTACAGTTTAGTGGGGAGTGGACTCATTCAGCATATATATACATATATTTTTTGTGTGTATACGTATAGGTCGGAGCTATGGATCACGCGGCGGACGCCCACCGGACTGATTTGATGACCATAACACGCTACGTGTTGAATGAGCAGTCCAAACACCCTGAATCGCGCGGCGACTTCACCATCTTGCTCAGTCACATTGTTCTTGGCTGCAAGTTCGTCTGCTCTGCCGTGAACAAGGTCCGATTTTGATCCCCTCCCTCTCTCTCAATGAGTTTTTTCTTGGATTTGGGATGTGGGTTTTGTGATTTATGGATTTATGAAAAGGATATTTGATTCTGTGTTGTTTCTGTCCCATATTGTGTTCATGGGTTTTGATTGAGAGTGAATTAGGTTTTGACTAGAGTCAGTTTACATAGATGAAATTGCATTTGTGTTTGAAGCTTAACCTCAAGAAACCAAGAAAATCCAATTGAGTTTTTTTCATTCATGGACAGTGACTGTAGTTTCCTTTGGTTGATTTTGATGGTGAATGAATCTTTATGATTTAGGCATTCATTCTGCCTCATAATAGAGACAATAAAGGGTTGCATTTTTGTGTGGATGGACCACATTGAAGATGCTTATGTTGCTTGTAGTTTGAAAATGTGTCCCCTTCTTTAAAAGGGGACCATAAAAAAAGAATCCAAGTCATTGAAGATAGGCTCTTTTACATGATACTTTGGTTTGCAGGCTGGTCTGGCAAAGCTCATAGGGCTCGCCGGAGAGACCAATGTCCAGGTAGATTCCGGCAGCATTCTTTCGTATACGTATAGTGTATACTTTTATCTGTGGTGATCTTATCAATTGAGCGAGTTGGTTTTTGTTTATGAAGGGTGAAGAGCAGAAGAAGCTAGATGTGCTCTCGAATGAGGTCTTCATCAAGGCGTTAGTCAGCAGTGGTCGAACTGTATGTTGATCGAGTTTTGTTTTTTTTCTTGCTTATTGAATTATATCAGCAGATTTGAGTAATTTGTTATGACTCACCGGCAGTGCATCCTTGTCTCGGAAGAGGATGAGGAAGCGACGTTTGTGGAGCCTCCCAAGCGCGGGAAGTATGTGGCCTATGTATATATATGGTTTGGAGTTTTTATGTTAAAAACATACATTTTGGTGATGTCTGGTCTGGAATCTGCAGGTACTGCGTTGTGTTCGACCCTTTGGACGGATCATCCAACATCGACTGTGGTGTTTCCATCGGAACTGTATGGGTTTCTTGCTAACACTCGTTGGAGTTATACATGATGCTGATTTGGTGATTCACTTATGTCCAGATATTTGGGATCTACGCGATCAAGGAAGGAGATGAGCCGAAGATAGAAGACGTGTTGCAGCCGGGGAAGAACATGGTAGCTGCAGGCTACTGCATGTATGGGAGCTCTTGCACGGTATTTATACATCACTTTCATGTTTAGTTTTGCATAATGAAGTGATGTAAATGCCATCCATGCTTTTGATTCACAGCTTGTGCTTAGCACTGGACGCGGAGTTAACGGGTTCACGCTCGATCCATCTCTCGGAGAATTCATACTCACTCATCCAGATATCAAGGTGAAATCCATACTACGATATCTTCTTTAGAACAAAAATGCATTTATTAAACTCACACACCCAGATATCCCCTCGTACCAGTGACCTCTTGGTCATAGACTAGACGCTTTCACTATGGGTGAGCAAGAAATGAAAAAACCGAAAACCGAACCGATCCAAAAGAACTTAGGTTATTTCGGTTTCTGGTTAGGTTCGGTTAATTTTCTTCAATAATTCAATTTTCGGTTTGGTTATTTTTTTCAGACCGAAATAACCAAATTTATATATATTAATATGTATAATTTCTATTGTTGATTTTAGATTTTATTAATTTATTAAATTCATATTAAAATTTGGTTATAACTGAAATAATCGAAAACCAAATAAGAATTTTGGGTCGGTTATTTCGCTAATTCGGTTCGGTTACCTCCAATGTAAATTCAATTATTTCGGTTTGGTTATTTTACTAGTCAAAACCGAACCAAATAACCGAATACTCACCCCTAGCTTTCACCACGCATATTACGAACTTCTTGTTCACATGCTCTGTTGCTAAAACATTTAACCACTGCAGATTCCCAAGAAAGGGAAGATATATTCTGTCAACGAAGGGAATGCTAAGAACTGGGATGGCCCAACTGCAAAGTATGCATCCTCTTACATGTTGATTTAATGCTCTATTCCATATATGCATTCATTCCTTCCAACTCCAGGTACGTCGAAAAATGCAAGTTTCCCGAAGATGGATCGCCTGCGAAATCTCTAAGATACATTGGAAGGTAAAACAGGAACACGACAAACCTCTCGAAATCTTGAAAACTTGCAGCTGTCTGAACAATGCACATCCTGGTTTTTCACTTTTCACAGCATGGTGGCCGATGTCCACCGCACGCTGCTCTACGGAGGCGTGTTCCTGTACCCGGCTGACAAGAAAAGCCCGAGCGGCAAACTGAGGTAGAAACTAGAAATAGTAAGGCAAAGTGAGCAAGTAAACATATGTCAAAACTTATATGAGAGGATGAAATTGGTGAAACAGGGTTCTTTACGAAGTGTTTCCGATGTCGTATCTGATGGAGCAAGCAGGCGGGCAGTCGTTTACGGGGAAGGAGCGCGTAAGATTTCTCAATCTTGGGATAGGACAGGAAATGCTGGTGAATGCAATGCTTGTGTGAGTTTTTTGAGGATTGTTTGTTTGTTGTTGCAGGCGCTGGATTTGGTGCCGAAGAAGATACACGAGCGATCGCCGATCTTTCTCGGGAGCTACGACGATGTGGAGGAGATCAAAGCGTTGTATGCAGCTGAAGCTGCTGCTACAAAATAAAGAATTTGTAGTAGTCTTTTCTTCTTCACTTACTACTCACTCATACATAATATTATTTCTTGGGGTTTAGTTTCGGTTATAATAATAATGCATATGTGTTGCTCTGTTCTGAATCATTTTTTAGTTGAAAACGAGTGTTTTCGATATAGAATCCAAAAGATAATTTAGTTATCAATTCAAGATACATAAGATGAATTTTTAATTTGGGACTTAAAAAAGATTATACAATTCTTAACTCAAGACTTGAGAATTCATCTTTCAGATCATAAATAAATAATTAAATTATCTTTCAGGTTCTGGATTGAAGATAGTCTTTTATTAAAATTGTTGTATGCATTTTAACTAAATACTACCAATTTAGTACAAAGTTAGTAAAAGTAATAATGTTGGGGGTTAGAATTTTCCAATAATAAATTTATTTGTTTCGTGAAATTTCTCGTTCCACGCAGTAATGCTCCGGAGTTGTGGACATCAATTAAAAGTAGAGAAATAGATCATGTCCAAAAGAAGATTAAAGGTCGCCAAAATGGTAGCTCTTGAAAAGGGTTAAAGTCCCTTCTACCATGTAAAGGAGGTATTTCTTACCTCCACCATCAGGGGCGGATGCAGCCAAGGGCAGGGGGGGCTCTCGACCCCACGGGGAAATTTTTTTTTTTTTTTTATATATATACGTATACATTCAAATTAAAACTTATATATGTACAACTAATATATATAGTATAACCGACCCCACAAAAAAATAAAATAAGAAATCTACATTTAAAAGCTAGCCCATTCCTTAAAAATAAAATAAGTCCATTACTTGAAAAATCTGGCCCATTTACTTAAAAACAAAACAAATATATGATTTAACTAATAAAGAACTAGGCCCATTTATAAAATAATAACCCTAAATCTAAAAAAAAACTTTTACAACTTTTCATTCTTTCTTCTCAACTTCGTCAA
>JAPKLW010000934.1:239471-272298 GCA_026898455.1 Plectranthus barbatus | reverse complement strand
ATGAACAGTAAAGCCCCCACGACGAGGAAATCCTGGATCCGCCACTGTCCACCATCATAGTCTTTGCTAATTTTATCATTATATTGTTGTCGGTTATAAAATAAAGACACTTGAGTAAAGAACTTGAGTCAACGCATTCGCGGCAAATGACAATGAGAAGCAATCAATTGTGCGTGCTATGTGTGGACAGTAGAATCTAACAGACGGAGGAGTCGACGACCAAACTCCAAATAAAAGTTGAGGCATGAAAGTTCATGTTCGAATAGTTATTGTACTTTGATCCGACTCTGGAGTAGGGCATCCTCTTCCGAATGTGGCTCTGCATTTTCGTATTGAGGGACACTAACCACCAAGGTGCCTAATTGAGCTTTTAAAGATGAACTAGGTCGGTCAGCACTAAGACCATAGGCATTTGGATTGTCACGATGAATTAAATTTGAATTTATTTTTTGGATCGAATCAAATACTGATCTTTATGTTCAAAAGTTCAAAACCGAAACGTTTAAAAAATAGAGAATCTTGAGCTAATTATTGCATACGTCGTCTTCGATTTTATTATAATTTCAAGTTTTTTAAAAAAACTGTTTTTTATTACGTGGAAGAGATGATTTATTGCATAGAATCTCAAAACTATTACCTACTTTCGACAATCGTGAAAGAAAAAAAAGAAAAAAAAGCTTTCTTTATAGCTTGAAGCTTTCCATTTGGCAATCCCGCTTTATATCTTATTCCCAAAAGCAGCTGTCACGGGCCGGGCCCAATGTCTCCTCTTCGACCCGCCAATTGACACATGTCTCCGCCGATATCCGCCACCAAACGGGCCCCGCAGCCCTCCCACTTTATCAAATTCTCAATTCCACCCCCAAAACTTATAATCGACTAAAGTCTCTCTCGCTCCACTCAAAAATCACCCAAAATCTCAAATCCCTTCAGTCGCTTTGATTGTTCCGTTCTAAGCCAAATATCTCTCATGATCAGATGATGAATCCCAAGTTCGGAAAGCCCGTTTCCTCCGGCCCGTACATCTCGGGTCGGGCCGACCTGGAACAGATGCCAGACACCCCGACCCGCGTGGCACACCACCGCCGGGCCCAGTCGGAGACCTTCTTCCGCTTCCCAGACCTCGACGACATCCTCGTCGACGGCGTCCTCGCCGACCTCAACCTCGAGCTCCCGCAGACGCCGCCGCCCGTACAGCCAGCGCCGCCACCGCAGCCAAAGAAGAGCGACGGTGGGGCGAAGCCGCTGGCCCACTTGAGGAGCCTGTCGGTGGACGCGGATTTCTTCGAAGGGCTGGTGTTGGACGGGCCGCAGCCTCTGGCGGCGGCGGAGGGGGGAACCCGGCCGAGACACCGGCATAGCAACTCGATGGATGGGTATTCCAGTACGACGTCGTCCGAGGTGGATTCTTTCGCGAAGAAGGCCATGGCTGCTGATAGGCTGGCCGAACTCGCCTTGATTGACCCTAAGAGAGCCAAAAGGTTTGACCTTTTTTTCTTTTTTTTTCTTTTCTTTTGAGAGCGTTGACTTGGGAGATGATCTTGATTGATTCTTGGGTTTTGCAGGATACTGGCGAATAGACAATCTGCTGCAAGATCTAAAGAGAGGAAAACACGTTACACAGGTGAGTTGGAGAGGAAAGTGCAGACTCTGCAGACTGAAGCAACCGCTCTCTCTGCTCAGATCACTCTCCTGCAGGCATGTCCACTCATTAGATTTCTACTTCAATCTCAACTGCATTAGATTCTAGCTTCTAGGCATCATGGGAATCTGTTAAAACAAAATTAAATTTTGGACTAGAGGTCACATGTTCGAGCTTTCGGGATATCTGGGTGTGTGTTCAAGATTAATGCATACTTATTATTAAAAATAAAAAAAAAGTAAGGAATTGTAGCATTTTTCTCCTCGAGTGTTGTGGTTAAAGCATCTTGCATGTGATTGATAGGTCACATGTTCGAGCTTTCCGGGATATCTGGGTGTGTGTTTAAGATTAATGTAGAGCTTTAAGGAATTGTAGCATTTTTTGGTGCATGGCATGTCTACTATGTTTAGGACCTAAGTTAGAAGTCACAAATTAGTTAAGATGAGTGATGACAGTAGCTAAGTTGTTCTTAGTAATTTAGTTTTGCAGTCTAGAAACATAATCTGCTGCGTTGTTTCTGATTAAGACTCCAGAAACATGATCTGCTTTGGAATTATTTAGTTATATGCACATGAATCATGCAAGGGAATGAATGCATCCATTATGTTTGTAATATGAATATATAAAGAATGAAGTCGTACCGTGCAGAGGGACACCGGTGGGCTGACGGCTGAGAACAAGGAACTCAAACTGAAGTTGCAGGCTCTGGAACAGCAAGCGCACCTTAGAGATGGTATGCGAGTCTTCTGCTGCTGCTCGTATCATTTTATATCATGTATCTCTGTCACCAGTTTTAACAGTAGCTCCTGTCTGTATATGGTTAATACTATTAATATATGCATTGTTCCTTTCTGCCTGGATTTTAGCTTTGAACGAAGCATTGAGGAATGAACTGCAATGGCTGAAGATTACAGCCGGCCAAATACATGGTGGTGCTGCTGCCAACGGAAGCAACAGAGGACCTTCTTCCCCGTTTTCGCCTGTAAACTATCCTGGTAACCACCAGCAACAGCAGCAGCAGCAACCACATCACTTGCCTCATTCCAGCCCCAACAATGCGAGACATAGCCCATAATCAAGCCTGCAGCATCAGCATTCGTAAAAGAGAAGTATGTTTCTCCAGTTAGGCTCTTGTATATAAAAAAAATATGTAAGAATGCGTTGCAGCATGGGGTGTCGATCTATATAGTCTAGAAAGCTGGTAGAAGTGATGCTATTTGTATGTAAATGCAGTGTTTCAGATCATGTGGAGTGACTCTTATTGAATTTGAATGACTATGATGTTATTCATTTCATTGTAATAATACAAACAGCAGCAAATTTTTTACTTTTTTTTATCATATTTTTTCATCGGCCACTCTGTGTAGAATATAGTTTAGATGGACATTCCACATTCATTCTTCACTGGCAGTTAGGATTTTGCAATGAAATTTGATGAGATGGACATAACCAAAACCCAGATTTAAGCAGTCAACTGTAAACAAGTTTGTGTCCAAACAAATGAAAACGTGATGAAATATCAAAACTAAGAAGTAGTTGAACACAGATGCAAAAACCAAGCACAAAGGAACAAAACCGCATTGTTGACAAGCCTGTGATTGGTCATTTTTTATGATGTTTGGGTATTTCATCAAACAAGACAAAAAAAATCATGTCAGAATAAGTTGATCTAAAGTGGTTGAGCATATATAGTAGAAGGGTCGGCAGAAGAACATGGCTGCTACCTGATTCATCATTAGTCAAATCAATTCAACTAGTAATCATACATATATTTTTTTTTAAGGTGTTGTAGAGCTAGAATAAACAAGTATTTGAAAGTGGACAAGCAGCAGTTTTGGCCCCATTTGATGGGGTCCTAGTAGAGTTTTGATTTATATCAACAAGGAAGATTAAAACAATGCTTAATATTGGCATAGTGATTAACCATTTGGTATTAATTCACCATAGTAATTCACCACATGATATTGACATGGACTAGGACATGAAGGAGGTTGTCAAATATATATTGCCATGCTCAATATGAATCAAATAAGGCAAGATAAGCAGAAGATCTCGTGTTCATCACAGATCACGAAGGAGTACTAGAAACTCTCTTATTTAAAATACCTCCGGGTAGAGATATACAGACATGTTGACAGCAGTGGCGCTTGTCCTGGTTTTCATCCTCTCAGTTTTCTTGCTGCAAAAACGGAGTGTTCCCAAGGCAATGGACAGGATTCCAGGTACTCTCGGGTGGCCTGTTGTGGGGGAGAGTTTCTCCTTCCTGTCCGCCTTTTCAAGTTCAGCCGGTATCTTTAGCTTCATGCACGAGAGACAGAAAAGGTAATGGTAGATCATCAGAATTTACTAAATCCTGAAATTCAGAGAAATTATTTCATTTACCTTAATCAATCCATCACTGCTTTTGTATCAGGTATGGCAAGGTGTTCAAGAGTTATGTATTGGGGAGATTTACAGTGTTCCTGACAGGGAGAGAAGCCAGCAAGATTCTGCTGACAGGAAAAGATGGGCTGGTCAGCCTGAATCTCTTCTACACAGGGAAACAGGTTCTTGGGCCAACGAGCTTGCTTACACAGAGCGGAGAAGCACACAAGAGGCTACGGCGGCTGATAGGGGAGCCCCTCTCAATGGATGCTCTCCGAAAGTATTTCCCATTCATCAATATTTTGGCCATGGAGACCTTAGATCATTGGTCCGGACAAAAAATTCTGGTTCTTGAAGAGGCTTCCACGGTTGAGATTTGCAGCCACATATGCATGGTGATTTATTCAGAATAGCTATCTGAAACATATGATCTTTTTGCAGTTCACATTGAAGGTTATAGGCCACATGATCATGAGCTTGGAGCCAACCGGTGAGGAACAAGAGAAGTTCCGCTCAAATTTCAAAATCATATCTTCCTGTTTTGCCTCTTTGCCATTTAAAATCCCAGGAACGGCTTTCTATCGAGGCATCCAGGTACAAAATAAACGAGCGAAATTAAAGTGAATGACATACTCAAAGCAACTCTAATATTTGGCATTTAGAAATCTTGCTGATCTAGTTAATCATCATGTCTTTATAGGCTCGTGATAGAATGTATACAATGTTAGATGCTATCATTGCCCGACGCAGAAATGGAGAAGTTCTCCAGCAGGATTTCCTAGGATCCCTGTTAATGAAGCATAGTTTAGACAGCTCAGAGGCAGATGACGATGATAATAAGCTTACTGATAAGCAATTAAAGGATAACATACTGACCCTGCTGGTTGCAGGCCATGACACCACTACAGCTGGTTTGACATGGCTAATCAAATTTCTGGAAGAAAACCCTGCTGCACTGGAGCGCTTAAGAGTAATATATGTGGATATTCATGTAAAATACATCATAATTTCATTGAAATGCAACTCAAACTCAAATTGGAGCTTTGCAGGAAGAACATCTGCAAATTCAAAGTAGCAGGACAGATGGAACGGAGCTCACCTGGTCGGAAGTGAACAATATGCCTTACACTGCAAAAGTTAGTCAGATTGTCACCCATGTCTTCACGAAATTAATGTAGTTTTTAAGGCCACCAACAAAACTTTGCTTATCTAAAAATCACAGGTCATCAGTGAAACTCTGAGAAGAGCAACAATTTTACCATGGTATTCGAGAAAAGCTGCACAAGACTTTGATATTGATGGTACAAGTTCTAACAATTTTTTATCAGTAATTTATGATGAGTGTTATGTATCAGATCTCATACAGCATTCTAAATTGCTCCAAAATCATAGGATACACAATCAAAAAAGGTTGGTCTGTTAACTTGGATGTTGTGTCCATCCACCATGATCCTGAGATCTTCACCGATCCAGAGACATTCAATCCTTCCAGATTTGATGTAAGCTTTACAAGACATAATATCATAACACAGCCATTCACTCGTTCATCTTGCGCATGAAAAAAAGTGACTTTTCATTATGTATCAGGAGCCACTAAAATCTTACAGCTTTCTTGGATTTGGAAGTGGACCAAGAATGTGTCCTGGAATCAACCTGGCCAAGCTGGAAATTTCTGTTTTCATCCATCATCTGGTCTGCAGATACAGGTAAGGAAATTTCTAAAATCTGAAAAAGAAAAGCATGGAACAAGACCTGGAGTAACACATGTAGTGATTCCTAATTGCAGATGGAAGCCCCTAGAGAGGGATAATTCAGTCCAGCCAACGCTTGTGCGCATGCCTAAAAACAAGTACCCTGTTAAGGTAGAGCCTCTATAGAGAACACATGCAAAAAAATAGCCATAACGGTGAAGGAAGAGAGACGCTAACTCCCGGATTCCATCAATAAAAGGTCTTCATTATCTGCTACTCCCTTCATTTGGTTCAACATGTCCCAAGTCTAAACATGGAAGACTACTTAGAATATTTCATAGAATCTGATATTATGTTCTTCAATTTTCACTATCTAAACCTACTTCACGACCAGAATTTGGTTTATTTTCTGTTCAATGAATGAATAAGGAAAGGAGCAGTTACAATTGGATTTCGACAGCTAGTAAGTTAATAAAAGAAACAAAAAAAAAAAAAAAAAAAAAAAAAAAAGAGAAACATCTATTGAAAGAAGAATGTTAGGCTAACATTTAAGTCTGTAACTGATGGCATATGCATTTACCTGAAATTTAAGCCTAATAACACTTCACCTTTAAGCAACATTAGCCTGCATATGCATAGATCTTTTCATACATTTTCAGGGAAAAAACTAATATCATGATCGCCATACAACAAAACCTATATATATGGTTGCTACTCAGAAAATTTTATAACCACCGCATCAAATATTAATGCCAACAGAATCTATTTCAAACTTATTACAAACAAGTTGAGAGGCGTCTTGTAAATAGGAGTTTTACAACAGAAAACAACTAGGCCCTCAACTCACAAATACATTACTTGTGAAGATCACAAGAACAATTGTGGCTCCCAACATCTGCTGCTAAACAAGGGGGGCGAACTTTTTCGTCTTGATACCAAATTGATCGGCCTTGAATCAATTCATTCAAGAAGTCGTCTAGCTTCTCAATGGTTACACTAGGCATCACAACAATATGTGCCATATTTCCCTCACAAGCCAGTTGCCACCGGCGAACAAATTCTACATCTCTTGGTCGCTCAAACACCACAGTACAGCTCAGTTCATTGAGCATGGCGCTAATCCCCACATCCCTAAGACGGTCTTTCAAATAGTGAGCATTTCTAAGGCACTTCTGGACTTCTTTCTGGAACCCTTTATACCCTTTTTTGTTTAGAGTGTACCACAGGAAGATAGGAGCATGACCATTCCGGCTGCCCATGATTGTTGCATCTCTGGAGGCAAGATACTCTACATTACTTGAAAGCGCATTTATGTGTCGCAGCCTAGTTATTTGCACACCACAAGGCATTGGGCATCCCACAAACTTGTGTCCTGAAACGCTAACACTTCCAATAGGCTTCTTGAATGAAACTTTTGGTGCCTGAACAAGAACCCAGATTACTTAGCAAAAAAACCCAAGAGTGAGACCCAAACCATAGCAAAAGAATTGTAGATTACATTCCTAGACTAACTTCACCCTAAGTACAGATATGCAGCATTGGATTCAATTATTTCACTTCTTTTGAATCTATTATATTTATCAAATGCTAGAAAGAGACATTTCCTCTGTGATACATACAATCCAAAATATACCAGCAGCAGCACACAGTGAACATGTTTCTACAGTATCATTATTTTCTGTTCCTTACTACTTTCCATGTATTCCATGTTATATCAAATCAAAACTTAAGGAATCAACTCTAATGTGCAGCAGTAATGTTGTATATGTTCAAAGACCAAAAAGTTATAAATAGGAAAATATACATATAATAAATTGTGTAGCAGAGTTAACATACTTTTTTCACAAACGGCATCATTAGACCGAATAAAGCACCATCACAATGGATGTAGAATCTATCATGCGAAAATCCACATTCTTCAAGGGTCTGTATAATAAGATCGAGGTCATCAACAGCACCTTTAACAGTCGTTCCTGCAATTGGGTTGTAAGATTAAAAACAACAGAATGAGATGCTGAATATGTCAACATAATACAATACTTGAGCATATGTCAACTTACATTCCTGTTGCACACTTTCAAAAAGATGAAGAAGAAAGAATTACCTATATTGGCATTGATGATCGCTGGTTTATCCTTGTTCTGAAGCAGTTTTTCCTTAAAATCTGTGCAGTCAATCTCTCCGGTGACCAGAGTATTGACTTTTACACACTCCATTCTATACATTCTTGCTGCTTTGAACACAGAGTAATGGGACTCCTTAGATCCATATAAAATCCCATCAGGAAAAACTTCTCTCCTGTTTAATGTAACAATGAACTAATATCAGAATATGTTTCTATCCACATAAGAAACCCTGTGACCAAAATTAGGGACTCATTGAAAAAAGCTGACAGTACTTACCCAACAAGGATCCCATGAAGATTACCCTCAGTGCCACAGTTTGTAATGTATCCCCAGTAATCATCCCTCTCAATTTCCCACAGGCGGGCAAACCAATCCAAAACACCCACTTCAAACTGTCTAGAGTGCACACCGTAGTTGCTCTCAATAAATGGATCACCAAGATTGTTAATAGAAAAATGCTGCAATTGGCCAAGAGCACCATAATCAAAGTCCAGATTGTATGGATATCCTGTGTAAAACGAAACAAATTACGAAAACAAAATTAAAGAGTTAACGCAAAAGCTTCAATTAGAAACTCCAACTAATTACTTAAAACAAAACTCTAAACGGACAGCATAAACTAGTAAATCTTACAAGGGATTTAATTGTCAGCATGCAACACCCAAATCCAAAAAACAGCTAGGGGATCTGACTGAAGGGTGCATGGCATTCACCGAGAAGGGTGAACGTTGGGCACAACGGTGTAAATATAATGATGCTAATCATTCATTTTAAAATAAACATTAAGAGAAAAATCACGACGAGTTTGATGACAGTCCACAGACAAAACTTCCGTAGATAAAGCTCATACAGTACAAACACCAAATCGATTATTCAACATCCAATCGACACTAAATCGGTAGAGTCATCACAATGCATTCCCAAGCAACAATAACAAACACATATCATACCTAAATGGTGCTTGGTCCGTTCAACGAGTGTCTTCCGGTACCTCGCCAACACACTGGCCATGTACGCATCCTTATCTCCGGTAGCCTCATCGTCGGCGTCTGGCTCCGTCACCTCAAGGCACGTGGTATGCACGTTCTTTCCCAATACAATATTTCTCGCGCTTTCCCCATCGTCCACCGCCGGCGGTACCGCCTCCGTCACAACAGCAATCGGATCAAAGGCATGCGAATCCGCCTGCGGTAACCGATCCACGTGTTTCCCATTGACCAAAGATCCGTTTGTCGCCATCGGTGCCTCGAGTCCAACGCTGCTCCCAACCATCACCTGATCTACTCCAAGTCAATACAAATGTAGCGACAATATGAAACAAGAATACGAGAAAATTGGAAAATTTGTATACCTGAAATGAAAATGCAAACAATTACTTGGAGGAGCGGCAAAAGCGGGCGAAAGAGGCGGCGGGGACTAGCTAGAGCTGAGCCAGAGATGAAGAAGAGCAAATTCGTTTAATACACTCCAAATTTACCGACTACTGAGTGTCTGTATATATAATGAAAGAGATATATTTTTTAAAAAAAAATA
The DNA here is from genome assembly GCA_026898455.1 of Plectranthus barbatus. Taxonomy (NCBI): domain Eukaryota; kingdom Viridiplantae; phylum Streptophyta; class Magnoliopsida; order Lamiales; family Lamiaceae; genus Plectranthus; species Plectranthus barbatus. The sequence goes on along the minus strand of JAPKLW010000934.1, from coordinate 262,942 downwards.
ATGCTGAAGCAATTTAATCGAAACCTCAAAAAAGTATTGAAATGCCAGCTGCTCCGCTTGCAAAATGTTTCTTTAAACGGTGTCGTAGCAGCAGCAGCTGCAGTTGAGCCGAAATGATACTCCATCCGTCTCAGCTTAATTATCTCATTTTACTATTTCGTTTGTCCCAATTCAATTGTTTCGTTACTAAAAATGATAACTTTTTCACACTTAACAATAAAATATTAATTTCAACTTATTCTACATTCATATTTTTTGGTTATTGTGTCCGGTCAACCCGGAACAATTAAGTCGGGACGGATGGAGTATTTTTTAGAGGTGTACTCGTTAAGGTTGGCCTGTTTGAAAAGTGAAAACATTGGTAGAGGTGTGCAATAAATTCAAAATTGAACTGAATCAAAAAAACTTCGGTTATTATTAATAAATATTTATTTCTATTAATTTCTATTTTAGATTTTATTATTTTTTATTAAAATTTGGTTATAATCGAAAATCAAATAAAAATTTCAGTTCGGTTATTTTGGTAATTAGGTATGGTTACCTCCAAATATTTTCGAACTAAGGAATTGAATGCTTTCAAACTATTCACTTTGTTACATTTTATTAGTCTCATTTATCTTTTTGATATGTCCTATTTATTAGTCTCAATTCTTAAAATAATAAATTTTTCACACTCATTAAATTATTAATTTAACTACACTCACAAATATTAATTTATGTGTATTTTTTATTTTGAACTAATAAAAAGGAGGGAGTATTATTTAGTTAAAAGATTCGAGAATGATAGAAAATAATTGATTCCCCATATTTGGAAATGGTGATACCTAGCTAAGTAGTAGGTTATTTTTTATTCCCAAAATTATTTTATAAAAAAATTAAAAATTAAAATTACTAAGCTTATAAACCAAATACTTAAATTAAAATTATTAAATTCATACTCATCCCTTTTTAACTTTAAAATTCAAATCCACTATAATTTCTCAAATCAAATGCCCCTAAATATTTTATTAGACCAAACATTAAAGGCAAAAACTTGCGTTAGGCATGCCTAAACGGTTTAGGCGGGTTTTATCCTACTCAAATAGGTTGATCCATCCCAATTAGGGTTTATTAATCCCAATTAGGGTATATTATATGGGTTTGGACTTGGATTAATGGATAAAACCCGCCTAAATCGTTTAGGCATGCCTAACCCAAGACCTTCCCAACATTAAATTATAGTCTAAACTATACATAATTTTTCAAATTTAAGTACAAACTAACCTTTTCAATTAAATAATCAAACTATTTTAACTATACTAATATATGATCACATTTATTTTTGGTGAGACAAAGCTTATTAATTTTTTTGAAATATAGTATCATTAAATAAAATGATGTGTGTATTTCTAAATGAAATTAGTAATAACATGAGATTTTGTGGAATTTAGCTTGTATTTCGTAACCGAAAAAAAAATCATCATATGTTTATACAATTTAGAATAATTAAGTTATTTAATTAAAATAATTATACTAAAATTAAAAAATATGCATAATGTAGACTATAATCAAATATTTGGCCTATTTTATCACACGTACATGCATATTGAGAGATTTAAGTTAAATTTAAAATAACTATCACCATAATTTATTTATTACCGCCACCACCCCTAGTAAAAACACGTGCGTAGAGACGTACAAGCGTCGAACTCTAATTGGTGGGGCTCGATTGTCGGGGTGCGATTGGTGGAGTCACGTGGCGTATGGGAGCTAGGACCACCGGATATTTTATAAAACATGAAAAAAAAAAAAATTTCTTTTTATTTATTTGGGATTCTTTTTTTGTTATTATTGCATTGGTTGAAGTGCTTGTGGGGTCCACTTGAATCAATTTAGGTTCCACTAGATACTATTTTTATTTTCCGACTTTTGGTGTTTGCAATGGCCGCTTTTGCTACTATTTTTTTAATTAATGGGATTCGATTATTAAATTTAATTTTTTAACAATGAATTATGTATATTTGATTTATATTTTGAGATTTTCTATACACCTTCATTTATTAATTCATATTGGAAATTAAGAATGAGAATAGCTCAGACCAGTATTGAATCCAGAAAATTTTCTGGAGTAGGGCTGAATTTTTTTTTTGCCTTTACCTTAATTTCAATCTTTTTATACCATATTTTCCTTATTTTTATTTATTTTTTCTTCTATACGAGGGGGCTATACCACACAAAATCAGATCATGATACTACGAAAACGAAAAAAATTTAGGCTAGGGGGGCTAGTTTAGACTACCCGACATAAACCTTTAGTCAAATTTACGATAGGTCAGGCTATAACTTCTGAAGAATCCTATTTGATTAAACAGACTCAGTCTCATACCATAAATGAGCCTATTAGGTTAAATAGTTATAGATTACATAAATTACTATTAATGATAAAGTATTATCTAAAATTAAATAATAAAATTGCAACTTAAATTTAAAATATATATTTAATAATTATTTATTATTAAAATTATATATATTTAATACAAATATTATATTAAATAAAAATATTAAGGTATTAAATAGGCTCAGATAAACCGAAAGCCCGACCTATTGAGTAAAATTGGTAGAGTTTAGTCCTTTATAAAAGCTTCGGTAGCAAGTATAGACCTACCAACTCAAAGTCTTACTTGGCTCGGTCTATTCTCATGATCTCATCTGCAATGAAAATTGATGTTAGAAATGAATCTCATGATATATAGAAGTTTCCATTCTTATATTACATTACACGTGTTTGTATTATTAGTTTAGAAAAAATAAAAAAGCTCACCGTTCAAGTATATTATTTATATTTTTGGCATAGAATAATACGAATTTAAATGAAGATATTATTATTGAATTTTGTATTTTTGTTTTGATTTATTGGATAGGATGAGTGATGAGATCACGTGATGGGGTCCACGTGAGATTTGAATATTCAAGGAGAGGATACGCTCAGATTCATGTCGGCCCCCACTGAATCACGAGATCTTATTCTCTGCCTTGCATAAATTATTTTCTACCGCCATGATTATTAAAGGAAAAAAAAATACAACTACTTTTAGTTTTGGGCTCAGCCCAACTTCCATTGGCCCATATCATAGCGGGCTATTTAAGGTTTGATTAGGCCTTATTACATCATTAACATGTACTTCCTTGTTTTGTTTCATAGAAGTAGTCTCTTTTCCTATTTTTGTTTGTCCCGTAAAATTGTCTCAGTTCATAAAATGGTAAATTTTTCATACTCACCAATATAATATTAATTTAACTACACTCACAAATATTGATAACGGTGCAAAAAACAAATGTAACTACTTCTATGGGACGGAGGGAGTATTAAATGCTTCCTCTGTCCCAATCAATTAGTCACATATTGACCGGACATGATAATAATATTTGTGAGTATAGTGAAATTAATATTTTATTAGTGTGGGTAAAAAATTTATCATTTTAAGAAATGTGACTAATATAGTGGAACAAACAAAAAAGGAAAACGAGACTAATATAGTGTGACAGATGAAGTACATCATTTAGTTAAAGGCAAAAACTTGCGTTAGGCAGGCCTAAACGGTTTAGGTGGGTTTTATCTTACCCAAATGGGTTGACCCATCCCAAATAGGATTTATTAATCCCAATTATGGTATATTATGTGGGTTTGGGCTTGGGTTAATAGATAAAATCCGCCTAAATCGTTTAGACTTGCCTAACCCAAGACCTTCCCTTTGTTAAAATATGTATTCCGATTGGAACAAGTTATGTACAAATTATCATTTCGACTAGAATGTGTGTTCCGAATTGCTCAAAGTAAAATTAATTCCAAAATATCTCACAGAAACATAATTGTGACTTGTGAGACTGAGTTTATATTTGTTTATTTTTTAATGAATTTAAGTTCATATAGGGAGATTGAAAAATAGTAAGTATGTCCTTGGCCTTATTAAAATATTTTATGTATGATTAATTGATCATAAATTTGAGGATAGAAATGTACATATTATATACCCCAAATTTGAGAAAAGGAAAAAGTAATTGTGAAGCTTTCCAAGATAATTTTTTTTAAAAAAAAAAACTTTCCTTTTAGTTTGATTTCATACCTTATTCAGACTTTATTGGTCTTGATTGAATGTGAATGAATGATTCTGAAAATAATTTATGGAAGTTGTGCCAAAAGACATGCATGAACTATTATGGATGAAGAAGTTGTGATTGAGGTCATTAAATTTAGAAATGAATGAGTGATTTATCACATCAATCATCACTTCACATACTTAAACAATCAAATGTGAAAGAACATAATCAAATTTCTTATTGTGACTGCCAAATAGATTTGAGTTTTAACAAAATTGACACAATTACTTCTATAAAGGAAACTTTCACTACAAGGACCCTCAGCTTCTAGTATATATCATTGTTGTAAAATACGGGTTAGGCGGTGGCTAGACGCCTCGATTATACAAGTTGTGCGGGCTAATTATACAGATTTTTGCCCTAATTAAATGTCCCTCTTGTCTCAGCCTGTTGAATACGAGGTAAAAATGCTTCAACACACATTAGAAAAAGATATGGGGATAGTGGGTCCTTTAATCTTATTCCTCATATCGGCGTGAAAGATCTCAAAATTTCCCTATTAATGAGAATGGAATGGGAGAGCATAGACACACATCTTATAATAAGCTCAACAAAAGACCCGCACAATGTCATTTACAATATAATTCTTTCCAAGAAAAATCACACCACACGATCATATGCCTTAGACATATATAGCTTGAGTGCGAAGCTAATCTTTCTTTTTGCCTTACTTACCTTTAGCATGTGGAAGTTTTCAACCGTCAATATGGTATTATCTGTAATAAGTCGACCCGGGACAAAAGTAAATTGGGCTTGGTGTGTATGAGATTGGGGAGGACATGTTTCAATCTATTTGCAATGTATTTGGTAACAACTTTAATAATAACATGGTTTTAGTTGATTGACCAAAGGTCTGTAGAGGTGGAAGGTGAAGTAATTTTTTGGGTGAGGATGATGTGGGTATGGTTAAGGGGTTTTTGTGAGTGACCTTGGTTGAGGATTACAATAATCATGAGAACGAAGTCAGCTTTGATGATTGACCAAAACTTAGTGAGAAAGAGAGTAGTGTTGAATTATCCACATTGACCATGGATATGAGAATATATTACTATATAATGGTGAAGTTTTCATCTCTTTATAAGCTGGTTTTGTAGGGAGAAATGCGAAACTTTACATGGTATCAGAGCCAGGTTGGTTCGATGTGGGATCCGATTTATTTCGATAATGGGACTTGTGATTTATCCCGATTACGGGATTCATTTGTCCTGATGATAGGACTCGATTTATCCCGATGATAAGAACTGACTTATCCCAATGATGGGATCCCCGTGAAGTTCCACGCTGTGCATGAGGGGGTGTGTTGAATTTATCCCACATTGGTCATGGACCTGGAAATATACCAATACATAATTGTGAAGCTCCCTTATCCTTACAAGCTGGTTTTGTAGGGAGAAATGAGAAATTTTACAAGAAGGGATTTCGTAGGACCAGGTGGTTTGAGCGGGTGCATCCGCTTGAGAGCTTCCACTAAATCCTTTTCCATTGGCGGATTTACACTAGGGCTTTGGGGGAGGGGGGAGGGCTGGAGCCCCCCAAGCAATAAATTTTTTTTTTCATTGTTATAGTATCGTGATTCGGGAATTTTTTGGATTAGTCCCCTCGTAAAAAAAGAAAAAATAGATGAATAAAAAAAATATATGATACAAAAGGTTGAAGTCTAGTAGAGCAAAAAAAAAAAATTCAGCCCCCCTCACGGGAATTTTCTGGATCTGCCACTGTCCTTTTCTGAATAAATCATCATAAGTTCTCATTTGTCTCATTATTCACTATGCGACTGAGACATAAATTTTGAATGTCCAAATTCTATGGTTTGAAGTTTGATGTTATCTCTCAATAGTTTATGTAGCTTTGATTCTTGAGTTGATAGACATAAATGATTATAAAACAAGGTGTGTTAGTTAATTAAGATTCAAAATGAGTGCTCTCCTCTGACCTACATAAGAGAAGTGGGAAAGAAAAATGAGAGGAAATGTATGCATCAATACAAACTACTTTTGAACATCAATTTTGTCAATCGATCTCCATCTTAGAATATATGTTTATCAAATGTGTCGTAGTTTAATACTCCTTCTGTCATGGTTTAATTGTCTCACAATCATTTTATGTTTGTCTTATTTCATTAATTCAATTTCTAAAAATTGTAATTTTTTTTTTCACACTCAACAATAAAACTAGGACGGAGGGAGTAATATTTTTTCAATGAGCGAGAGACATATGGTTGTATCTTCTCCACTTCCATAATACATGATATGCAAATGTATCTTCCTCGTGTTTTTTCATTTTTTATAAATTAAACCAAACCATGCATTTGCTCCTCCCCATACTAATGGGTTTTATTGGAAATTTTAGGATATTCCAATGATCCAATCCAATCTATGTTTGGGACTATTTATTCCATTTGACTTAAACTAAGTTTTATTTTTACAAAATGAAAACGAAGGCAATATGACAGTATTGAAACTATCAAAGTAAGACTCAACAATTTTTTTTTCTTTTTAATTATTAATTTGTTGAATTAGGATGAATCATTAAAGTATAACTAGAAATGGCTTTTTATAGTTGTATTGGATGTATCCTGTCAGGCTTAGGATTTAAGAAACAAATTTATCTCAGAACCAAGAAAAATCCGCCAGATATGGTTTGGCGTCGACCGACGTGGAAGCTCGGATCGACCCTCGCGTCGATCTTGAATTTTATGTCGACTTCGATCGACGCACACCGGTGTCGGTCGAGGTGGAACCCTTCACGCCGATCGCTCCTTCCTCTCGACTTCGATCGACGCGGGTCTGCGTCGATCGAAGCCGAGACTCCTTCCTCGGGGCTTCATTTCTTTCTTAGTCGTTTTTCGTCCCAAAAACCTGCAAAATACACCATCACGAGCATCTAATGTGCAATAATTCTATCATGCATGCAAAAATGAATGAACTACTCTAAAAACACTATAATACTAAAGAAACACATTGATAAGTTAGTGAAAATATGAATTTATCAATAATGAAATCAAATTAATAACAATACTACTAATGAAACTTTGAAATTTAAGTCTATCAAGCATATGAACATTTTATGGACAATTATTATTTAATTATAGACTAAATTAGTATTATTTATAGGATAACTCCTTTCAACAATCCTCATTCTCATATTTATGAAGTCATTTTGATTTTAAATATATTTATTTATTTATTGTTTCCACTTTTTCCGTTTTGTTTAAATCATTTATTTCTTCATTGTTAATATTTTTTATTTACGAATATTATAGGAATATAATACAATAAATTTAATTATTAAACAATTATTGGAATTTAATAAAAGCAATCTTGATGTTATTTAAATTACTATTGGAATAGGGATAGCAATTTTAATTTAATATGAATTATTATTTAATTAAACTTGTTTAATAATAAATCGGCAATGAAATTATTTCATGTGAATATAAATCAGAAATATAACTATACAATACATATAGAGGTGTATAATTAATCAATACACCTAATTATATATCCTACAAAATAATATAATTAGTAATTATAAATTATACATTTTAGTAATTCTTTACTTACCATAATTGCTATTACTTACCTAATATTTTATTATCCTATTTTTGGTACGTTGTTTTGGGTTTTTTTTTTTGTTTTTTTTTGTTTTGTGGGTCTTGCTTTTAAGTAGATATAAATTTCATTGAAAATGAAAATTGTAAAAAATTAAGTTATTTAATCATGGTTTAAAATATAGCTTACTTATTAGATTTTAGGTCACTCAAGCTTCTTAAAATTATTTCCCAATATCGGAGGAACTCGTCAATAAATTGCACAATTTTATAAGGTAAATGACAACTATTTGTTAACTACAAAGTCAAAATATGAAGGAGTAGGTATCACTACAATACATTATAATTTAATTCCAATTACATAAAAGAGGTTGTTCAAATAAATTATATCATTTAATAACTTACCAAATTCAACGTTGTTTTAAAAACGTTAAATGCGATAAATTAAAAACTCCTATCCGTTTTTAACGCGTAGAATAAATTAATATATTAGTAAAATATATATCGGGTTGTAATTTGTAAATTGTAATATTCATTTTCTCTTTTTATTGGGAAATAACGTATCAAATTCATTGTTGAGATGCGTTTAAAAAATATAACTTTTGTCTAATTGAATTGGAGTTTGACATAAAATATTCTAAATTATTTTCGACATTTAGTGGTGGGGCGACACTACGTGGAATAATAGGAAATACAATAGAAAAAAAAGAATTATCTTAGTTGGTATATATCTAGGGAAGGTCTTGGGTTAGGCAGGCCTAAACGATTTAGGCGGGTTTTATCCATTAACCCAAGATTTAGGCGGATTTTATCCATTAACCCAAGCCCAAACCCATATAATATACCCTATTTGGGATGGGTGAACCCATTTGGGTAGGATAAAACCCGCCTAAACCGTTTAGGCCTGCCTAACGCAAGTTTTTGCCATATATCTAATACCCAATCCATTATTACTACTTGTCCTTAAGGATGTCAATCGGGTCAATACATCGAGTTTCGGGCCAATCGTATTGGATTGCAGGTTAATCGGTTCGGATTAAATCGAACTGATATTATTTTAGACTAAATTTTTTTGACCTTAATCCATCGGTTTTCGAGCTAGCCTGTCGGACCAATGAATTTAATAATTATTTTTTAATTTTAATATATTTTCATTATTTTAATATTTTAAATGTTGAAAAATAAGCAAAATATTATTTTTCTCTAATAAATATGCAAAACACATGACAAATTTTTATATAATGATAAATTTATCTATTAAAAATTTATTATTTTTTATTTTAATAATATTTGAATATATTTAACTTTATAAATAAATAAAGTTAAATATGTATTGAATACTATTTGAACTGAATACAATTATATAACTCAAAACTTAATTAATAAATATCACTTTAAATATTATAAGTAGATTTTAGTACTATAATTATGCAAAATATTTTAATAAAAATAATAATCGGGTTAATCGGGCCAACCCGTCAGTTTTCGGGCGCAATCCTATCGGGCCTCGGATTATTCGGTCCCGGGCTAATTGAGCTAATTTTTTTGGGACCAAAATATCATGACCCTAACCCGCATTTTTGGTTCGGGTTAATCGGGTCAACCCGCAAGTTTCGAACTAAATTGACATCCCTCCTGTGTTATAAGTTAAAATATATCATAACTTCGTAAAATAAGTTGTTGAACATTTTATTAAGTGGTAAGAAATATCTTCAAGCTATAACATTTTGAGTTGTTTTATTTTTTTAAAAAATATATAAAGTGGATTTGCCAATATTATTATTTTATCCTATCTTATTCATCACTCAAAATAAACATTTTTTAGATTAAAGAAACAAATTTTGGTTATGTCAAATACCTAACCCTAAACCTTGAAACCTACTAAACATTATAGGTTTATTAATTATTCCATAATAAATCCACAGTATAAGGGATAATGTCTAATCTAGTTTGCGACCATACTAACCTATTATATATTTGCACTTTAATTTCACAAATAATGAACTACAAGATTTATTTAATTATCACTAATGTAACTAAAATCTTCTATATCAAATTGCATACATATATAATTAGATATACCATAATTATTGATAAAATATCTTCAATATTTTTCTTACATCGTTTCTTTTTCTATTATTTATATTATTTGATCTACCGTGAGTTTTTTTTAATTTTTTTATGCAGCCCCTACATCGTAACATTATCTATTAATTATAGACTTGAGTTTGTTGGGATATCAGCTATATCAGTTATATTTAGGAAAAATCATAAAAAAATATTAATATGTTTCTCTTTCACTGAATTATACCATAATGCTTAATTTTGTCAATTAAAATACCATCAATCGTTAACGGTGTTAAAATTAGTTTGATGAATCATATATTAAATAATGCATAATATTTCGTTTTCTTTCTGTATATACGTGGCATATATTGTATTAAAACTAACATATAATTTATCATAATTTTAACATCATTAGCGATGTAGAGTATTTTTAATTGACATGATCAAATATTATAGTATAATTCAATTATACAAAAAAATTTAAGATATTTTTCATAGTGAATGATATTTTTAGTTGACAAAATAAAACATTAAAGTATAATTTAAAAAAAATTAAAATACTTTTCATAGTTGATTAATACTTTACTATATATTTTTCATATTTTTCTCTTATATTTATGGTGAAGCAAAATAATTTCTTTATTCTACTGGACCGTACATTCAACCAAACACGGCGTTGCTGACGTGGCGCCGTTCATCCCGTTCCCGTAATTCTTCTACGATCCCTTGCCCCTGCTTGTCTTTCACTCAAAAGTTTTAATTATCAGATAAACCCCTCAATTTCTCATTTATTGCATATCCACCGCAACCCTATCCAGTTTCAGTGAGTTTCCACTCCCGCTCCACTTTTTTCTTTTTAGCTCCAGCCCCACCCTCTCTCTCCTCTCTCTCTCTCATTCACACGCACGTTGATTGTATTGTATTGCTTTGTTGCAGTCGTCCCTACCAGAACTGACATTCTTCGAACCAAACACTTTCTCTCTCTTATCACACAACAGTTATTTTTTCGGCGTAACCTCTTCTTGCTACAGTAATGGCGGACCAAATTGCCCCTGCCTTCTCCGAAGAATACCGAATCTCCCCTGCTCATTTATAGATTCTACCAACCGTTGGGAATCGAAGATTCTTTTCCGATGGAAGTCATTTAACCTGCTCAAAATACCTTTGTTTTTGATATATAACACGTGATACATGCCTACTGCCTAGATATGGATTTCACGGAGGGAGTAGGGGAGAGCTCGTCGCCGCCGCGGAGCTACGGCAGCTTCGGAGGCGGCGGAGGAGGAAACGATGTGATCAGGAATGATGTTTACAATCGGCTGATTGAGAATGGAAACGAAGAGGCGATCAGTCAGCCTGATTTTCGTGAGCAGTTGGAGGCTCACTTCAGTCGCCTGCCTTCAAGGTTTGTTGGCATGCGTGCGTGAAAATCGTTTCGGAACGTAGCTTGTTTGGGTAGTTTAATTTGTTCCGGTTATTCAGTGTGCAAAACTGTGAGTATATGTTAATGAGTTTTGGCTCTGTGGAATCTTCTAAACAGATATTCTTTCCAGAGCAGTTAGTTGCTGAACGTATTGTGTGTGTTTCTGTCAATGTAGGTATGTATAATAGGATATTTTTGGAAAAGATCGTCTCCTTTACGTTTCCATTACTTTTGCTTGTTTTGAGTGTATTATGTGATTGCAATACGTATATATGTAAGCATACTTGTGAAATTTCGTGCTCGACTGTTTCAAATACTTCATTTACGATTTTGGTGTTTTAAGGTGGAAGGGAGATAGGACTTTCAGTTCTTTAGTGAAGTGTTTGATTCTAGAGATCGATGTTCCATTCCCTTTTTTGGAATTTCTGGAAGTTGGGTTCTGACTGTATATGGGGCTAATCACTTTTCAGATACTTGATCGTGTCAATTGATTAGTTTATATTCTGATATATATTTTTTCTTCTTAGATACTGTTTGGCTAATCCGGTGCTGTGACCTCATTCGTTTTGGACTTTTGGTATTATTTTGTTTTTCAGTTACGTGCTGGACATCAATATGGATAAAGTGGAAGATGTGTTGCTGCATCAAAAGCTTCTTGCTAGGGCAAAGGATCCTGATAATCAGCCTGCTTTCCACATCCGTTTTCTAGAGGTTCATTTGGTGTTCTTTGGTACTCATTAATTTTAGCTAATGTTGATGTTGTAATCTCGATTTTTTTTCTTCCACTGACATTGAATTCACGATAAGGGCTGGAAGCTACTCCAGTCACATTTGCAATAACTAATGGTTTGCAACACAGAAAAACTTCGAGCAAAGTTTATGCCTAAAAAACCTCAACACTCATATTTCTCAGAATTTTCTTAACAACATACATCTTGGTGGTTCCCTTATAAACCACATCTTGAGAGTTAATGCTGTGAGCCTACTGTCTATGTACATGTAGACTATTAATAAAAGACTCCAACATTTCCATCTTTGACCACAAGGAGAATTGGTGACAGGCTTCCTATATCCAAAGATTGAACCACCGCACAATTGGTACACAGTAAGCCAAGAACATGGAAGAGATTTTTATCCTGACAAAGATTTGCTTCTTCAATTGTCTTTGGACATCTTTAGTCATTTTGCATTGAAAGGAGAGTTATCCACATTCATCGCATCTGTGCTTTTCTAGTCAACTAATCTACAAACCAGAGCATCCTTTGATTATACTTTACTGCTGGTCTGATGCTCTTTATTGCTATTATCTTCATTGCTTCATGAGAACATTGGTTCTTATCTCACCAATTTCTGCCGCTTATCTGCTGAATCTGGTTATTGGTCCGCATCTGATTCATCAACGAATACCTAATTCATGCTAATGTATTTTGTCATGCTCAGAATGCTTGCACTGGAGGTGATGATTTTGATGGCGACCAAATTTCAAGTCCTACTCCTGTCTCATTTCCATGTAAAAGTTTCGGTAATGGTGTTGGTTCGTCAAACGACAGGTACTTGAGATATCAGGTTAATAGTTTGAATCAAGGATCATCACTTTTGATATGTTAGATTCTTCTGTGCATGAAGGCAAAATTCCTGTATGACTGCACATGAATGTGTGTGATGCTACAAGCCTTTTTACTCTTACTGTGATTGGAAGCAGGAAATGTGGGGGTGACTCTGAGACTTGTTCTAAGCTTGGGGATCTCAATTTGGAGGTTAGGAATAATTTAAATGATGTTAACAGGGAAGTTGCTGCTGAAGATTTTGTCCAAAGGTAGTTTTGTAGTTCTATGATTATTTTTTTCCTTTGCTTTGACTCTTAAAGATGAAACATGCATTGCAATTTGAGAGGTAATAAAGTGTTAATGCAGCCAGCCCCCACCCCCTAAACTGTGTGGTTATTCATTTTACTTTTAGTCCTTATTTGATTGAGGGTCAAAATGATTGAAATCACTTTAAGGATGTGATAGAATTGCACATAGTTATGATTGGGACACTATGTTTACCTAAAATTGGATTTGGAATGATAGCTTAAATGCACGGAGCTCAGTTTTTTAAGACTAAAAGTTGGCAAACTTAAACTAGGTGAAATCTTTTGGTCTGCCAACTTTCATGACACGAGAGCATTCTCTAATAGTTCTCTGATCTATAATAGAGCGACTGAAAATCCCTATTTTTGTTGCAGGCATGAAGCATCACACTCACCAATTCATGAGATAATATTTTCAACTGTTGATAAACCAAAACTTCTCAGTCAGGTAAAATAAGAGGAGTATTGCTGCTATAGTCTACTAGTTTTCTGGCCTTATAAGGCACTAGTGCAGCTAGTGCGACTCATTATGTTAGTTGTCCTGGTGGAGGTAAAAAGATGATTTGCAGATTGCTTTGGGATGCATTTTAATTAATTTCCACATCAGAGGCACTGGTAAAATATTCACTATGTACATGACAAAATACTGAAATGGTGGTCTTAACTGTTTATTGTATTCTGGATTAGGTTGCAATCTTTATTTATTTGTATGTTTTCTTCTTATTCTTTTGTTTCCTTCTCCTTGTTTCTCTTTCTTTCTCATATCTGTCAGGATATCTGTTGTTTTAGCAGCTAAATATTCATTTTATTTTAGTCCCCAATTTATTCTTTTTCCTTTGCAGCTATCTGCTTTGCTTTCTGATGTAGGACTTAATATCCGTGAAGCTCATGTATTTTCCACAACAGATGGCTACTCTTTGGACGTATTTGTTGTTGATGGATGGCATTCTGAGGTATCTTCTTTAAGCCTATCAAGATTGTGTCATATGACATGTTTTATCTGGTAGGATTTAACATTGCAATTAAATTGGGGCGGGGTTCAGATCCAATATTGTTTGCTTAAGGTCTGTTCATTGTAATATATTGTATAATTGCATGTAAATGAACCAGTTCATGATAGTATGTGAAAGTGGAAATTCAAGGAAGTGAAAAAATTATGCATCACTTTTCAATTGAAACATAGTATGACTTTCTCCAAAAAAAAAAAAAAAGGAAAGATAATATGACAATTCCCATGTTCTGAGTGACAACAATGCCTCTGCATGTATTAGTCTGTAATGTTCATTATTTGGAGGATTTGCTGTCTTAAAATGTTGCTAACTTTTTCCATACTATGGTTAGGATACAGAAGGTTTATACAACTTCGTGAGAAAAGCAATTGCTGAAAGTGAGGTAACTAATACTTTATCTTTTCATTCCAGTGCTTTCACCTCAATTCTTTTTCTCTGTCAAAGCTAATATGTTCAAGATCTGTAAATGCGAACCTGGTGATAGTAATTGTGCGACTATTTTTAAGATGGATGAGTGTTTCGGTGTGACCTAGATTTAGAGAATTGATATTAAGTTTGTTTTAGAAGAACAAGGCAACCTAGAAACACTCAGAGCTAAGTAAGCAAAAACCGTTTGTTCATTCGCTTAGACTCGTAATGATGTGGAGAGAGAACATAGGTTTTTGTAGTTTGTATTAGTCCTTCATTCTTTGATATCAAGATTTTACAACTTAAAGGTTATTATAATTGTCAAAGGAAATTTATTCTGTGCTTTTGTGGTGCATTAATCCTAGCCTCCTTGGCACATCTTGTATTCATTCATCTTGTCTTGTTTCCTGTGCATGCGCTGCTCAGTTTATTTTCTATCTGTTATTTCAAGAAATCACTCCTTATTAATAGCTAGTGATAAATATCTCCTCAAGAATCATTTGCTTTCAACTATATAGGGATCATGGTATGGTTCTTCACAATCTCAGTCAATTCTGGAGAAAGCTTCTGCTTCAGAAAGAAAATCTGAGGATTGGGAAATCAATTGGCAATTGTTGAAGATAGGGGAAAAAATTGCTGCTGGGTCTTGTGGAGATCTGTTAGTTCAATGCTTCACTAGAATTTGTTGATTTACATAGTCCATCTTTCCATTGAGCTTATATCGCAAGTGTTTAAATGAAAAGGTATCGTGGAAAATATCTTTGTCGAGATGTTGCTGTCAAGGTCCTAAGGTCAGAGCATTTGAATAACTCTCTTGAGGATGAGTTTGCGCAGGAAGTTGCCATTCTTAGGTAATTGTTGTGGCAGACTATTATAACGTATAATCTAGAACTATTCAATGTGAATATGTGATAATTAAATTGCTAATAGTTATAGAAAAAAACTCTTCCATGAGTTATTTTGTGAATGCAGTTCAAGTTTGCTTTTTTCGAAACTGGAGTATCTTATCTTAAATTCACATTTTCAGGAAGTTGACTTTAGAGGATGATGTAGAAAGTAGAATAACATTCTAAATCCCTTTTATTTGGCATGCAGACAGGTACATCATGAGAATGTTGTATGTTTCATTGGTGCTTGCACAAAGTTGCCACATTTATGCATAGTGACAGGTAATGTGATTTTGAGAAGACTAGAGTCGCATACTTCTTCTTTGGATATTATTGCTCCTCTTTCTTTCTTATGACCATATAAACCTCGAGGAAGCTAAGTTTTCTATATGACATCTTGATACCTTATGAAATTTACTTGGCTTTCTTGTATAGATGGTTGCACATGTTGCATTGAAATCGACATAATGTATTATTGGTTCTCTATTTCAACTGGTGTGTCATGTTCTATGATTTATTTGTGTTACTTTTTTGTCTCATTTCCAGAGTTCATGCCCAGAGGAAGCCTCTATGAATATTTGCATAAAAATCATCCTTCGTTGAAGCTCCCACAGTTGTTGACGTTTGCAATTGATGTCTGCAAAGGAATGGAGTACCTGCATCAGAATAATGTTATCCACAGGGATCTGAAAACTGCAAATTTGCTTATGGATGCTTCTAATGTGAGTTATTCATATGACATTAAAATCTTCTGTTATGACTTTCATATGGTCTTTATGTTTAATGTTTCTCCTTTTTCTTGGATATGATGAGATTTTAGAATCTGTGGTACACTGATCATAAAAATTATCTCTATGATAAACTAGTCTGGGGAATACAGCCTCTGAGAGTTGGTTATGGTGCTTATATAGCCCGTCGATGTTAGTTATTTTTCCTCTCTGGTTGTTTCTCTGTTAGCTCTACCGATGTGTCAATTATGCTTTGCTTATTGATATATCTACATGTATACCTCGACTTGTAACTAGTTAGTTACATGTTGATGACTATCTATATCCTGTCTACAATTGGAATACTTTTGCTATATCTTATGTTGCTATGATCTATTGACCTGTGCGATAATTTTCTTCAAGGTTGTTAAAGTGGCGGATTTTGGAGTTGCTCGGTTTCAGAACAATGGTGGGGTTATGACTGCAGAGACTGGAACATACCGATGGATGGCACCCGAGGTACCTTTCAATTCTTCAAAAGTCCTGATGTATATAGTCTGGATAGAATACGGGGCACAGGAATATTTTTGTTGTTGGACTTGGTGCTTCTGTCATATTTTAGGTTCTGCAAATAAATATGTAGTAAATTTACATGTAAAATATTCGTCTGTGCAGGTGATAAACCATCAACCGTATGACCAAAAAGCAGATGTGTTCAGTTTTGCCATTGTTCTTTGGGAGCTCGTGACAGCCAAGGTGATGTTGATATTTGTTTGGATAAGTTAAAGTTTAACATGTTACGATTTGTATACGTCGAGGACAATGGAAGAAGAAAAGCTCCAGGGCTTATGTCAATGCAATAAAAACTCGAAGGTTCAATGCAAAGGCAATAAAAGTTTGACAGTATAATGCTACACAAAAAAAATTTGAGAGCTCAGTATAAGAAATTTTAATATTTAGAGTCCAAAAATTGTGATTTCCTTTATTTATCTTTGCCTTCCTTTTTCCATTACAGGTACCCTATGATAACATGACTCCTCTACAAGCCGCCCTGGGAGTGAGACAGGTTTGTGAACTGCTTTCCACAACACGTGCTATTTAGGTTGTATCTGTGGCGTAATGAACACCACCGCTTTTAATCTAAGGAAATTGCATTTTCACTTCTTTGCATACATGATGTTCGAGGTACTGCATACTAAGGAATGACATTATTACAATTCCGGACTAGTAGAATTGCATGAACCTAGGAATATTGACTTGTCATTCAATAGTAGTCCAATCTCAGACTGTGTTCTATGATATGGATATTTGTATTTGACTTAAAATCTTTAAATGTACTAGGGTCTTCGACCAGAACTCCCAAAAAGTGCACATCCAAAGATACTAAGCTTGATGCAGAGATGTTGGGATGCTGATCCCCTCAACCGGCCCTCATTTAGCAATATAAGAATTGAACTGGAGGAACTCCACCAAGGAGTAAATGTATGCCCACATTTTGCTACAACCCATACAAACATATAAAACGAACTCTCCTAAGTCCTAACTACATGATTTGTTAAATTTCAGGGTACTCGAGATGCACCTAATGGATGCTAACTGCTAAGTATATTACATCAAACATACAATTGGCACAGATTTGATACCTAACAAGTGAGCTTCTTTCATAGTTCTTTTAAAAATATATATATAAATATATAGGTAACTGTACTGATACACATGGCACTGAGACACCTTAGGAGGAAGATAATATTTGTAACACAAATCTGATTTGATTGATATGATGCAGTTTTGTGTAGTAGGAAGCGTGTTAACACTAATGCCTGTATTTGTAAACAATATATTTCCTTATAAACCTCACGAGATTTAAATTACACTATGATTTTCCTGGATTATGTCATTATTAGTCCTTTAGTTTCATGTGATATTTAGTTCTTACTCTGGAATCTGGATGAAACATCCCTCATGATTAGGACTGGCAATTCGTGCGTGTTGGGTCGCTATCGTATCGTGTCGTGTCTTATCTTGTCGGGTCGTTATTGTGTTTGAGTGTAACGGGTTCGTGTCGTGTCGTGTTCGTGCCCATTATTATCATGGGTGTTCGTGTCGTGTCATATCAAAAAAATTTAGTTCTAAATGTAAAGCAGACAGTTTGCGTAAGCTAGATTTTTATCATGTCGGGTCGTTTTCGTGTTTGATCTTAATAGGTTCGTGTCATGTTCTTGGTCATTATTATCGTACAGGTTCGTATCGTATTGTGTTATCGTGCCGTGTCAAAAATTGTCATCCCTTAGTTATCCAGTTGGTTTTGGTGCTCCCAAGATGTGATAAGATATGGAACACTATTTTGAGAGAATTTATGAGAAATCAAACTTAACTGATTACTGATGGAGTGAAGTATATATTATCATTGAATTAGACTTTGCTCTCAATTGCAACTGTGGCCTAATTTTAGACACGACATCAAGTATAGTTGGAGAAGTGAGACTTATAGTTGGGGAAAGAGAAGATAGGAGAGCACAGAATGTAAGGAAATGTGTAGGAATTTCAAAATATGTGGGCTGTTTTGAGATAGCAGGAAATAAATAGACGAATGATAAATACAGCCATATTATTAACCCATACGTCTCTGACTTCAAATAAATCAGGACAAAACCTCTTTAATTCTTTTTAACTTATTACAATGTGTACTAGAATACTAATCCCAGTTCCCTCTGCTTCTTTAGGGCCTCTCTATATGCTTATTTATGAAGTTTCAGGTTTCATTTCTACCGGCACCTGCCACTAGGGATGTAATCAAACTGAGTCGAGTCGAGTGGTGTCGTGTTCGAGTTTAATAGTTTCAAGTCGAGTTTTTTTATTGAATACTTTGAAGTTCACGAACCTTATCGAGCTTAAACGAATTTTCTAAATTTAAAATGTATTTATAATATTCATTTTACTCCCTCCATCCTGTTACAATAGTCACTCTTCTTTTCGGCATGAAAATTAAGAGTTATGAGTGTAGAATAAGTTAGTGTAATTAATATTTTATTGTTGAGTATGAAAATATTGTCATTTTTAGAAAGGTGATAATTTAGTTGGGACGCCCGATTTTTTGTAAGTGTGACAATTCTACTGGGACGAAGGGAGTATTTTGAAAGAAAAAAGTATTTATTCCCAAATTAATATTATATTTATACTGAAATTCAATCTCTTCTCATTATTAAAAAGATTCATCATTATTGTTACTCTTAAATGACGAAAATATTACTTTCACAAAATTAATTATTTT
This sequence comes from Plectranthus barbatus, assembly GCA_026898455.1. NCBI lineage: Eukaryota > Viridiplantae > Streptophyta > Magnoliopsida > Lamiales > Lamiaceae > Plectranthus > Plectranthus barbatus. The sequence goes on along the minus strand of JAPKLW010000934.1, from coordinate 243,630 downwards.
AATATTTCTCACTAATTTTAGCTAACGAGCTTGCTCACGAGTTCACGAGTCGAATACTATGATGTCTAAGTTTGGTTCGTTTAATAAACGAGCCTCACTAAACGAGCTCAAACGAGCCTTCTTAACCATTTTGATTCATTTATAACTCTACTTGCCACTAGTAAATGTCTCAATATGATTCGAACTCATGGTCGTTGAAGTTAGATTAGAGTTGGTGATGAAGATGAAATATGATAATGGTGATATAATCATAATGCATTGATCTCAATTAATCCTATAGTTAATTTCTATGGATTTATGTATTCATTTGAAAATGACAAGCACTTAATTTCAAATACTTTAGTCAAGAAAACTGACAATATAAATGGTTAATGCAGTCATATTCATTAGTAGGTGAAGTCCAAGTAGACTATTCGAGGTCCAGTTAGTTATTGATATGGATTTGTTTCCTTTGTTCACGCAGCTTTTTCTACGCTAGATTTCAATATCTAGCTACTTGCCTCAAAGTTAGTTTCTATGAAATTTTATGCATCATCCTTCTAACATGTAGGGCATGCACCGTCTGGTTTGAAAGACGTAACACCGGTCAAATCATTATTTACGGTTTAAAATTTTTACAAATCAAACCAGCTAAAAAATTATTTTAAATCAAAACAGTTAATTCATAGTTTAATGGTTTGGTTCGGTCAGTTTAAATAATTTTAAAAAATTATTTTGTTAATAGTACAAACAATGAAATTATTATGTCATTTCGATAATTTTAAATATTAATGTACGGATGAAAATATATTTTGTTTGTTATTAACAATAAATTGGAGAGAAGTGATAAATAAAAATGAGGTTGAAGTTGCAAGAGAATAAAATTGAAGTAGATTAATAAGGGTGCAATTCAAAAGAGTGTAAAAATACTTGATATTTAATTTTTTTATCAAATACTCATTTTCTATTTTCGTCTGTCCCGTCACATTAGTCTTATTTCATAAAATGGAAAAAAACTCACTCACATTAATAAAATATTAATTTCACTACACTCACAAACATTGGTTATCGTGCCCAAAGTATATGTGACTAATATAATGGGATGGATGGAGTAATAGTTAATCATTATTACTCCCTCCGTCCCATAACATTAGTCATGTTTTCCTTTTTGGTCTGTCCCAAACATTAGTCTTGCTTTCCTAAAATGAAAAATTAATACACACTCATTAATAAAATACTAATTTCCTCTATCTCACTCGCATTGGTATCTGTGCCGGAATGAAACAAGACTAATGATCAGGGACGGAGGTAGTATTATGTTTGAAGTTTCATATACAAGACTGAAACGGATGATTTCACCCTTGATACTGTCGGCCAAACCAAATCATCAAGTTTGAGATTTTTCACACCAATTTAGTTAATTCCCTTCTACCAAACCAGCTAAATCAATTTAATTTGATCGATTTCGATCAAACCGTATGCACAGTTAAATATATCATTAAATTCGTCTCACAAAACCTCTTCATTTAATTTAAAATGTGATGAAACTAAGTATTTTGTATTTTTTTTTTCATAGTTCTCTTAGAGTCCTTAAATATTTCAATGAAATAGCTTTAAATTTGATATATTATTCTTGTAAATTGATATACTTATTATTTTTTTCAGTTTGATTTTTAAACTGACGTGGATGCACCGAGCTAGGTAGAATTTTCTCAAGGTTTTGTCGGCTACTATTGTACGGCAAGAATTCCTTGACTATTATTCATAATTTGCGAACTAAAAAGTAAATTCAATAAAGTAAAAAGTTTCTGCTTTTCTTTTTGTGAAAAAAGCATAACGTATCTTTTTCTCATTCTTTTTTTTCCAAAGTATTTTTTAGTTAGGGAATAAAAAAAATCCAGATATTTCATTGATAAATCTTTAAATGGAATATCCACTATTCAATGTTGACATCATCATGACATGTCTAAATTCAAAATTTTAAGTTTCTCTGTGAGAATTGAGTATAGTTTTTTCATAAATACAAAATGTGAGTTTTCTGGATTTTTTGTCAATTAAAATTTAAAACGATTGTTTTCATATTTTATAATTTTAGTGTGGTTAAATTAAAACCACAATTCATTTAATCAAGTAGTATTAGTTCCCGCTGAAATCTATGGAAAACCTTCTTCAATTAAAATGCTTTTATAAAGTATAGGCAATGAAAGTTGAATTATGCCTAAAAAAACTAATTAATTGGTTGGAGAACTAATAATTTTAGACAAAAATCTGCGTTAGGCACGCCTAAACGGTTTAGGCGAGTTTTATTCATACTCAAATGAGTTCTCCTATCCCAAATAGGGTTTATTAATTCCCAATTAGGGTACATTAGATGAATTTGACTTGAGTTAATGGATAAAACCCGCCTAAACCGTTTAGACGTGGACCTTCCCATAATTTATCCTAAAAAGTTCACTTTGGTGAATTTTATCGGAGAATCTTTTCTAAAGTATTTTCCGGTTGCATTTTTTATTCATTTTTAAAATTTTATTGGTGAGTTTTATCCCAAGTTGTGCAATAAGAATTATTGATAAAATAAAAATGTGAGATACAAAATCAAATAACAATATTAGAGATAAAATTTTCTAACAAAATAAAAATAAATATTCCATCCGTTCCGCATAATTACTCCCATTTTGACCGAACATAATAACCAATAATAACCAATTTTTGTGAGTTTAGTAAAATTAATATTTTATTGATGTGATAGAAATTTTTTTTCATTTTAAGAAATGAAACTAATCTAAAAATGAAAAATGAGACTAATTTGGCGGGACAGAGAGAATATAAAATAAAGAACTCTAATTAAAAAAAATTGGGATAAATTTACTGAAGTGAAAATTTTTGGAATAAAATTAATTGTTTCTACTAATAGACCCACCTCGTTTCAATTTTCAACGAATGAAAATGAAAATTAAATATGTGATTTCACCAACTCTAACGTGTATAATTGTATATACACTCATAAATAGTAGGGAATATATTAAAGAAGGAAATATCTTCTATAGAAAAACAACATTTATAAAAGTGAGTTGGTGAATCATTTTAGATATGAAGAATTAATTAATTAATACAATTTAGAGTAGTTTTCAATTTTTCACGTTTGGTATCCATGTTATGACTCCGCGTTTGGACCCTACCATATCAGATCACGTCTATTTCTCTTATATATATATACTAGAATTACACCCGTGCGTTGCACGGTCAATTTATTTATTTTTAAAATTTCAAATTACTTATATTCATAAATTCATATTTTATTTTTATTTATTCAACTACTTATATTTAATTTTATCTATTTAGTTTATAGTTTTTTAACAATAATATAATATTCTATTCTAACATATTAAGACAAATAATATGATTTTATTGAATAAGTAAAATATTATTTATTTTAAATAATTTTAAATAGAAGTATATAGTTGAATGATAGTATATTAGTTTTAATAATGACAATACTTATCAATAATGAGTGTAAAAAAAATACGAAACCACATAATTGGGATAGAGTGAAAAATATACTTATTATTAGGATTTTTATATTTTAATAATCTCGATTGCTAAGATTTTCAAAAAAGTAAATTTTTTAAATGAATCTATAATTTTTATATTATATATATTTGAAGGTTCATCATTATATTAATCCACATATATAAGCATAAATTTAGAAATTATCATAATTTTAAGAAGAGATATCATTTATAATATTATTAATAAAAAAAATTAAAATTAACAAATGATTATATTTAATGAATATATCATAATAGATAAATTGTAGACAATTAAGAATTGTACGAATTAAGGCCAAAATATATTTTTTGAAAAAGTAGAAACTTGGATAGTTCTTAAGTTCTTATACATCTCAAATCATGTTGCAAATACAATTTTTTATTATAATAATCTTTATATTTGATATTAGAAAGTCATGAGTTATTATATTATAGAGAATTTTATGCATGTTGAGCTCAAATATTTGCTAATAATATATGGTGAAATTGGATAATTTTTTTTTACCGAATAAAACTAATGAATAATAATATATAATATAATTAGATTGAGTGAGTTATCAATCAGGAGTGTCGCAGTTAGCGTTTTAATTATAATCAATTGATTATATATTTAAATAATATTCGGAACATTC
>JAPKLW010000934.1:134367-234701 GCA_026898455.1 Plectranthus barbatus | reverse complement strand
AATGTTTGACTAAAAAAATAATTTACAACTTTGTAGCATTTGTTTGCTAGTGTCTGCCACGTCATGTACATCTACATTTAGTTTAATTTTAATTATATATTAAGCCCACTTGTTTTTTTTTTCTTCCCTTCATTCACGCATAAAAGTCTCCGTTTCTTCATTTAATTTATGCAGACAGTTGGATATAGGGTTGATATAAAACTCGAGTATTGTGGAGGTTCGATCGTAATTTTATAAGGTTGATATTTTATAATTTATTTTTAAAAAAAATTTGAAATGCTGTGGGGGTGGCCGATCCCGTCAGCTCCTACATAGTGCCGCCCCTGGTAGGGAATATAAATACGTGCACACGATGTTCATCGAAACATTTCTACTGTTCCTTCTATCTCAATTATTTGGTTCAGGTTACTATTTTGGGGTGTCCCTTTTATATGATTTCATTTCATATCCAAATTTAGTATTGTTTTTTATGTGTTTACGAATTTACCCTTAAACAACTTTATAAACTAAACACAATTAATAAGATTATTATTAATAATCATTGTTAAATAAGGGTAATTTAGGAATCTTGTCCAAATATTTGATACATTCATAAATGAGTTTTGATATTCATACAACTTAAAACAAAATCAAATAATTAGGATGGATGAAATAATTTGCATAAAGCTTCACATTTGCATTTCATTTTCTTTACTACTAATCATTCACAACAGTTTATTTACCAATGAAGAACTCCAAAATTGAAGATAGTGATAGAATACTTTTATAAGATGGTTAATCCAATTTTGACATAAAAACTCTCACTTTAATATACTTTCAAATAAATTCTCAATAGATTGTATTAATAATAAGTTTTTTTTTCTTAAAAAAAATGTACTCCCTCTGTCCCGCCAGGTTAGTCCATATTTCCATTTTTGTCTGTCCCACCAGATTAGTCCACTTTCATAAAATGGAAAAAAATCTTCTCACATCAATAAAATATTAATTCCACTACACTCACAAACATTAGTTTCTGTGCCGAAACCAAACTGGATTAATCTAATGGGACGGAGGGAGTAATAAAGTATTTTGTATTGTAATGAATAGTAGAAAAGATAGCTTTGAAACGTGTGTGAAAAGGCTGCTAGATTTTTTCCTCAAATAAAATAAATGAGTAAATATTTAATAAAAAAAAGGGAGTTAAATTAGGAGGGGACCAAACGCGGCCTGTCTCTTCTTCTATTCATATTTGCAGGGGCTCTATTCCTCACATATCTTTACTTTTTGTTTACCACTTTTGTCTATTATATTTATTTTTTTTCTTTTAAAATAAAAGTCCATTTTTACATAAATATAATACACAAGGCGGAGCTACACTAGGACTAGGGGCTGAAAATCTGATAATTTATAAGATAGCCCTCTCGTGAAGAACTGAAAACTGATGACAATAAGGAAAAATAGGATACGGAAGAATTGAAGTTAAGGTGGAAAAAAAAAAATCGAGTTCCCCTTACATAAATTTTCTGTATCTGCCACAGCCACACAATCTATATAATATACTAAAGGAGTCTCATAAATTTTCCTCCAAAACTTTTGAAAAACGTGCAATGCCAAATACTCCATCCGTCCCATAACATTAGTCGTATTTTTCTTTTTTGTCTGTCCCAAACATTAGTCATCTTTCATAAAATAGAAAATTAATACACACTCACTAATAAAATATTAATTTTCTCTATCTCTACTCACATTGGTATCTGTGCCGGAATGAAACAAGACTAATGTTATGGGACGGAGGGAGTAAAATATTTAAATAATTTCATGCATATCTTACAATTATTTACTATCTTTATAAGATAATTATATTTCCAATTAACAAAATTTTTATTTATTGTGTTCTTCCACCCATGTTCCAAATTTGAATAATAATTATGATTTTTTTTTTACGCAAATTCAAGTGCTAAATATTACCAAGTTTAGGATCCATACACTTTCATTAGAAATATATATTTTGGACAACATGAAAACTTTGTGATTTTTAACATATGAGATAACATATATAAATTAAATATATCTAAGCTAAAATATAAAAAATATAGTAATTAATATATGTAAAAGATGTCAAAGTGATTCAATTAATATATCTACATATGTTATTAATGGAATTTAGAATATATTATTTTTCAACTGAAAAATATTTTTGCTCATTCATCTTATATATACTACTTATATTTTATAAGTATGTATTCTTATTTAGTATTCTTTATATAATTTTTTAAATATTAAAATATTTTTCTTAACATATATATATATAATACTTAGGTTTATTTGGACGAAATATAAAGTTTAATATAAATATATTATTTTACATTAAGATTTAAATATAAGTATTAAAAATATTTTCGTGCATCGCACGGGTATAATTCTAATATTTATTAATAAAAGCATCATCATTATTTTCAGATTTTACCAATCAAATTTGAGAAAGCTCGAACTCATGGTGACCTCTCAGTCATAAGCAACCCGGAACAAGCTAAATTTTTTTTATTATTTCCACACGAAAATAATCATAAAATTGTACATAAATAATACATTAAAGAATCTCTATATCACTATATATATATGTGCAATATCACTGTCTCCTTTTGTTTTTCTTTTATTTGTGGCCAAACATAGAGTATATACTTGGAAAAAGAATTTTGGCTTGTCCGCGTTATTCTTTCATTGTTTCCTTTGATTTCCATTTTTTTTTTTTAATTATTCTTTTTTTTAATAATTATTTTATAAAAGAAAAGCTGTAGTTTTGGTTCCTTTTCAACCTTGGAGACTTTTAGTTTATTCATATTGAATAAGAAATAAAGAAGATTGAACTAAATTATTCATTTATATTTTACAATAAACGTAATTTATAGAGTCATCTCGAATAAATTATTTTCATCTTCTAGAAGCTTCCACCGACTTTTTTTCTAGCTAGGAGGGTACGGATTGGTAAATCGTTCAGTACAAATAATTTTGACTGCGTCACGCAAATTTGGCATTATTTTTTTTATAATTTGTAATTGCATTAGTTTAACTATTAAAATTTACAGGACACGAAATATAGTTTAATTATTGATTCATGATCTGAAAGATTAATTCTCAATCAAGAACTTGAAAGATCACAAAAATTATCAATCGAGGACCCAAAAGATCATACAATTCTCAATCCAGGACCTCAATAGCAGGTCCTGGATTGAGAATTGTTTGATCTTTCGGGTTCTGTATTGACAAATTATCTGTCGGTTCCTGGATCGATAAATTATCTTTCGGGTCTTGAATAAAAAATTAAACTATCTTTTAGGTCATGAATCGACAATTCTCCTATTATAATATATTATTCCGATTGTTATGTGTAATTTTGTATGATAATAAAGCCTAAAAAATGGGTTCATCGACTTATTGCTAGGCCTCGAGTGTGCTTTATGAACTGAATTATTTTGTTCCACGACATTTAGTATATGTTTTGATGAAAAAAAATTACTTACATATATGTATTGTAACTGCGTCATGCAGATTTGGCATAATTTTTTTTATAATTTGTAATTGCATTAGTCTACCTCTTAGAATTTATAGGACCCTAAATATAATTTAATTGTTGATTCAGGATCTGAAAGATTAATTCTCAATCAAGAACTTGAAAGATCACAAAAATTATCAATCCAGGACCCGAAAGATTATACAATTCTCAATCCGGAACCTCAATAGCAGGTCCTGGATTGAGAATTGTTTGATCTTTCGGGTTTTGTATTGACAAATTATCTGTCGGTTCCTGGATCGATAAATTATCTTTCGGGTCTTGAATAAAAAATTAAACTATCTTTTAGATCCTGAATCGACAATTCTCCTATTATAATGTATTATTCCGATTGTTGTGTGTAATTTTGTATGATAATAAAGCCTAAAAAATGGGTTCATCGACTTATTGCTAGGCCTCGAGTGTGCTTTATGAACTGAATTATTTTGTTCCACAACATTTAGTATATGTTTTGATAAAAAAAAAAAATTACTTACATATATGTATTGTAATTGGTTAAGATCTTAATCAGGTGATCTTACAGCCAATAATTTTAATTAATTAGTTATTTATTCACCGTCACCACAATGAGTTTATTCTATAATCTCATACATATAAGATCAAATAAATTATTATATTACAAGCATTGGACTTGGACAATACAATGATTATACACACCATTTGATTATACTTAATTTAATTAAACATTGTTAGTTCTTCTATAGTAATGATTTATTATTTATAAATTAATAGATTCAAATCTTGGACGACAATTTTGAAAATGCAGAAATTAATGTTAAACGATAACTTAAAATATGAAATAAATTTTTGGAAATTTTGTCCAGCAACAAAAGTCAATATTAGTTAGGTGCATAAATTTAGATCTGTCATCAATCATACAAACATATTCACCTTCAAAAAAGTTCGAAATTTTTTATTTGAAAATCTTTATATGTAATAGATTAGTATTTCTATTATTCGAAATAAAATTAGCCTTTCAGTCACCTCATTCCAGCATTAATGATTTTTTTTGGAAAATTATGTAATCAGCAATTAATAAATCAGAAAAAGTTTAGCAAGTGGTGGTAATCAACATCAAGTTTATTTTCTACACATAATTATTTTTTTAAAAACAGTCAAAAGAAAAATCAAGCATAGGTGGGTATAGCTTGAAAGATGTGAATCTATTTTTTTTAAAAAAGGTAAAATTATTAATTGTATTACAAATTATTTTAATTCTCTTAAATATATAATAAATTGTCAATCTTATTTTAAATTTATGGGAGTAACAATTTTTTGGCTACAAAAAGTTAATGTGACTTTACGTACAACACATCAACATTTGTAAAATTATTTGTCAGCTTTTATATTGCCACATAATATAATAATATAAAATGGCTAAATAAATATTTTTGATAAAAAGAAAGGGAATATTGAAACCCAACTCCAACTCCCTAAAACTATTATTTAGATATTCTTAAGTATGATTACAAGTTTAATGAAATCTTTAAGATATTAAAAAATATTTTTATGTGTTATAAATTTAAAATAAATTTGATAGTTTGAGAATTTATTTTTAAAATATATGTAATTTGTAATATAATTGAGAAAATCACAATAACTTTTAATATATTTCAAAAAATTACAATAGTTGGTAATATATTTGAATGATGATGTGTAATCTTGCCAATGATGATACATTGTCTGGCAAGCTACATCAAATTTTCGTTGTTAAAGTTTTGTTGTCATCATAAATTTGAAATAAAATTAATAAATTGTAATATTTTGATAATCTGTATAATTTGTAATATATTTGAAAAAATTACATAATTTGTCTTATAATTGTTATTTTATCCTTTCAATGAAAGAAACTTCTCATTTTAAAATTCTTATTTATTTATATAAAATGATTCATTACTTTTTACTTGCATGAAAGTGAAATATTAGGCTCACCGAACTGATTTGATTTCAATTAATTAATATATATATATATATATATATATATATATCCACTCAAGTGCTAAAATTAAAGTTTGTGCTAAATAGGAATGAATCTTAACCATTGGATTGATAGCATTAATGGTTAAGATTAAAGCATAAAGATAAAAAAATTAAGCATAATTTCCGTTCCTGCTTAATTGCTTTATAAATCGTGCTTAATTCGATTAAGCATGATTTATAAAGCAAAAAAGCATAAAATCTGGAAAAATATTTTAATCTCAATCATTGATTTTTTTAGATGAATGGTGTATATATATATATATGGAGCGGATCCAGTGAGAAAGATGTTTGATTGCATTCACGGCATTGCTTGATTGTATTCAGGTCGTTGCTTGATTGCAATGTTGCTTGATTGTGCTTTAGTTGTTGCTTGATTATTTTGTTGCTTGATTGCATTTTAGTTGTTGCTTGATTCAATATCAACCATGAATTTTTTTTAGATCTGATGGACATGATTCATTCTTTTTCCTCACATGAAGATTTTTTTTTACTCTCTCTCTATATATATTTCATTTGAATGATTCAAGTTAATGATTAATGAGTTGTCAAAAATAAGAAAAATATATGACGTGTAAAAAAATATAATAAGATCAATCACATGTGTGGGAAGCCACGAACATGCAATATGACGTGGCATTTAATTTTCAGAAAATTGTAATTACATTTTAAATCTCACCAAAATAGGTGAATAACACACAAGTAAAATATTAAAAAATCAATTAAATTTAACTCAAACTTTGAATTTAGTTGATGAGTTATATTATAATATACTCCCTCCGTTCCGATTATTTGATCCGGCTCACTATTTTAGGGTGTTTCAACTATATGGTTAAAATTCTATATTCAGTATTGTTTTTCTCTGATAATTTACCGTTACACCCTTGAAAAACTTTGAAAAATGAGAATATTAAATGTAATATTATGAAAATAAGAGATTAATTAATAATTTAAATAAAGGTAATGTTAGAAGTTTGTTTAAATATTAAATAATTTTTGACAAATATACAAGATCAAACTGGACCATATAATCGGAATGAAGTGAGTATGTAAAATGAATGGGAACTCAATATGAAATAGATAGATTAATTAATTTATTTAAAGGAATTATGAATTCCTAAAATTTAAATAAATATAAATAAATTTTTGACACAAGTCAAGTTTTATTTTTTTAAAAGTATGGGCACTACTTGTGCAATTAATGAGTCAAATCCATTAAATAAATGTCGTACATGCAGTGCAGGCAGACATGTTGCCACATCTCAAACGTATGTGCGACCTTTCATTGTATAGAAAAAAAGAGAAAAAAAAACATTTTAGGTGTTTTTTATATTATTATTATAGTCACTCTGTCTCGATTTAATTATCTTACTTTTTTTTTTCTGTCCCGATTCAATTGTGCTTAATAATAAAATATTAATTTCACTCAACTTATTCTACACTCACACTTTTTAGTTATTGTGTCAGTCAACTTAGGACAATTAGGTTGGGATGGAGGGAGTAATTTATTTGGGAGACATTTGACTATTAAATCATGAAATGAAATATAGTCATTTTGTAATTATAATATAAGTTTTTAGATAATTGTGTTTCCGTCCTGCTAGATTAGTCTAATTTTTTATTTTTGTTTGCTTTGTTAAGATTAGTTTCATTTCCCAAAATGAAAATTAATCTCACACAGTGACGGATCCAGAAAATCTTTCAAAGGGGGGCTGATTTTTTTTTTTGTTCTTCACCTTAACTTCAATCTTTTTATATCACGTTTTTCTTATTTTCATCCATTTTTTCTTCTATACGGGGGGCTATACCACATAAAAGGATCATGATAATACAAAAATGAAAAAAAAAATCGGGCTAGGGGGCTCGTAGATCCGCCAGTGATCTCACACATTAATAAAATATTACTTTCACTATACTTACAAACATTGATTATCGTATCCGATCAAAATATGATTAATGACCCTAGATAGAAGGAGTAATAAATACTCCGACCGTCCCGCCTCATTAATCCCATTTTCTATTTTCATCTTTCCCGTTAGATTAATCTAATTTTCTAAAATGAAATAAAAATTCCCTTCACAATAATAAAATATTAATTTTACTATATTCATAAATATTAATTACTGTACCAGGTCAAAATGAGATTAATAACTCGGGATGGATGGAGTATTTATTAGATATATATAAAAAACGATAATAATCATAAAAATGGAAGACCAAATAACAGATCCAAATATAAAATGTCAATAAAATTAAATACTCGGAATCATTGAAGGGTAGTTACCTTTTTAAGCCCAATATTATGGGCCTTTTAGTTAGTAAATTAGCCCAATGATTTTTTTTTTTAAGATATTAAGAAAAACACTATATAAAGTAAATATCTATAGATATTTACATGCAATAGTATTATTATTGAATGCGAAAAAGTCAGAAATTCTTATTGGGGAGCTTTTATGGTTCTCTTATGGCCTAACACCTTATATCTAATCTAATAATTTCCTATTTTGCAAGCCTAATGTTCATATATTAAGGCATAACATAAAATTATAAAAGAAAAAAATAGATTGGACTATGTCCCCCACTCTCGATGAGGTACATAGTGAAAGCATCTTATTTATGATTAAGAAATTATGAGTTCAAAAAAATTAGGGACATCTGAATTTGTAAGCCTAATTTGATTCCCCATGCCCAAACATGTGTGATTTGGGTCCAGTCCACATTGATCCAATCCAGTTTTAATTGAAAGGGAAAGGGAATAGGTCCAATCATATCCAACGATAATTCCAACTTTAGGGGTTTATATTTTGTCAATTATTTGATTCTGTTTTAGCTTGAGCGAATGTCAAAATTTATTTATGAATCATCCTTATTTAGTAATAACAATTAATAATAACCTTATTAATTATATTTAATTTATAAGGGTAAATTTGTGATCACATGCAAAAAATAACATTACATTTTGATATGAGACCATATAAATGGGATACCCCAAATTAGTAATCTGAACTAAATAATTAGGACCGATGGAGTATTAATTAATTAAACATTCACCAAGGGAGAGGTGGTTGAGATAATTGGAGTTATTGGCCCAACATCTCTCCAAATTGTAACAAAATTATTTAGAGTTGGCAATGTTTTTGGTAGATCAAAATTGGCATGAATTGATGATTGTTAAAGTAGGATAAGATATTTTTGTAGACCAAAAATGTAGCAAAAGCCAAGAAAGAGGATGCAGATAGTTGGTAGTGTCACATCTCAAAACAACTTTGAATTTTGGCTTCCTCTCATTCAAGGAGTCTTTCTCCCTTTTCATTTTATTTTTTATTTTTTCATCCTATAATTAGTATTCCCTCCGTCCCGCTAGAATAGACCCACTTATCGAATTTGGCGTCCCAATTAAATTGGTTCCTTTCCAAAAATTGCAACTTTTTCACACACAACAATAAAATATTCATTCCACTAACTCATACTACACTCACAACTCTTAATTTCCTTGCCGAAAAGAAAAATGCTATTAAAATGGGACGAAGAGAGTATTAAATATTTTGTCTAGTTAATCATTCCAACTATTTTCATTCTCTTTCTTTTTAATTACCTTTTTCTTTCACCCTTCACAATCATTATTACACAAAACACAAGGCAGAGGCGGCTTTCAAAAGATGGATCACTACTACTATGATTAATATTGGCTTATGCTAAATCACTACATTTAATAATAATAATATTATTATTATTATTATTCTATATAAAATTATATTTATTTTGTTGTGGTATTTTTTTAATCGTGAAAAATAATACACAAAATTAAGTGGGATATATTCAAATAAAAGGAACTTTGAATAAGTGGGTATGTTTTATAGCTACAATGATAAAAATATAAGTTTTCTAGTCACTTTGTACTTTTGTCTTTTTCTCTCTTCCATTTCGGCTACAAGACAAAATCAATTTTATTAAAGTTGTTTCCATTTTTGGAAATATTCATTATTTCATTTATTTAATTTTGAGCAATTAATTTGAACTACCAAGTGGTTGTAAATTTATTACAACATTTTATAAACAAATATTTTCGTTTGTACGAGGAAGGAAACATTCTAAAAATTATTTGAAGATTGTTGAGAGGGTTTTGAGAGAGAAAAATCGAAGGTATGTTGATTTCAACCATTTTTTCTTATTTTCGATTCGTTTTCTGCGTTATAATGATGTTATGTGTTCAAAATCGACTTGCATATCTTAGTTTTCTAGAAAATATAGTGATTTTATGACTGTTCTTCGTAAAAATACGCAGAGAAATCTGGGATAAATTCAGAGAAATCGAGATCTCGTGACAAGTCGAGATCTCGACTTGTCACGAGATTTTTCATTTTTTTAAAATTAAAATTTCTGCTGTATCATGCTCCTGATTTTATTTAATATTTTCGTATCATTTATCGCAGATGTCGTATCAACGTCTCATCATACGTCATGGTGGTGCATGGGACAGATACGAGTATATGGGCGGAGACGAATAATTGATTTGTTTGAGACGTGAACGGATCTCCTGCAATGCCATTTTGTCCGAGATTCATGAGATCATGCACTGTGATCTCCTCACTACTAGTTACTGCTTATTTTACATGAGCAGTATATCTGGGGGCTCGAGGCATGTGAAGGCTGGACTGAAGACCGATGAAGATATAATGCGAATGCTATATGAAAATAGCATCGATCCAGTTATATATGTGGTCACCAAATTGAAGCAAAATCAGTCCGAGTTTGAGGCACCTCAGTCACAGTCACAACGATCAACACGAATGGGTGGTCCTAGCATCTCATTAGCTGATGATTTTGTAGATGAGTATGAGGCGGAATCTACAGATGATGATGAGGATTATTGTGATGATGAGGAGGAGGAGGAGGAGGCAAGCAAGGAGGAGGCGGACGAGGAGGAGGGCCGGAGTCGGTTGTTTGAGTCCTTGGTCAGTAATTTTTCTAGATGGATTCTAGCTCCTGGGCGAATGGATCAGTACGGACTATCTAACAATAACTTGAGTCAGTCCGTGGCTGCAGCTCGACATGATCAGGAATTAAGGAGTTGGGTGCTTCCTTTAATAGAGGTTGATGCTCCTGAGCGTTTGGAGTGGATTATTCCCGCAGATTGGGCCCCGACTCAGCTGTGCATTGGAGCGATATTTAGCAGCAAGGATGAACTTGACCTTGTTGTAGGACTGCATCACTAGCATCACCGGTTGGAGTACTCCACAGAGAGGTCCAGCACTACTCGGCTCAACTTCAGATGCAAGCATGGGAATGGTTGTCCTTTTATGCTACGTGCAAGACAATCTGGAACTGTTTGGAGAGTATTCAAGTGTGATCTGATGCACAGCTGCCAGACGGATATTGATCGTGTTGCTCCCCGCAGAGTGCCCACAAGAGTGTTGGGTAAGTATTTCTCCAGTAAGTTGGCGGCGGAGGGCGCTATTCTAAAGCCGAAGGAGATGATGTCTGAATTGTTGATTCAATTCGGCATCAAGATTGATTACAGTTTTGAAACATAGCCATTGCAATGGTATTCGGCGAGTGGGAGAAGTCTTATGCGATGCTGTCGGGCTACTTACACATGCTACAGTCTTGTAACCCAGGCACGATGTATGATATATCCACTTCTTCGGAGAGTTTGTTCAAGCACATGTTTCTGGCGCTTGCTCCTTGCATCGATGCATTTCATAGCTTCATGCGCCCACTGATTGTTGTAGATGGCACGCATCTGAAGGGCAAGCATAAGGGAATGTTGTTTGTTGCGGTGACGAAAGACGGCAATGAACAATTATTTCCCCTTGCTATCGGGATTGGACCCATAGAGGATGATGAGTCGTGGATGTGGTTCATGCAACGCTTGCATGTTTGCTTCGGAGATCGCGAATGACTAATCATTGTCAGTGATCAGCACAAGAGCATAAAAAAATGCAGTGGAGTTAGCATTTCCGAATGCTACGCATGCTATTTGCTACTACCACTTGGCGAATAACATGTCGATATACGGTCCGCAAGTTGGTGCTGTTTTACGAGATGCAGCCAACTGTTATAGGCACGATGCATTTCAAAAGCACATGTCTACTTTGGAGATTCTGAGCAAAGAAGGAGCTTACAAGAGGCTTCTGGATATAAAAGTCCACCGTTGGTCGAGATCTCAGTGCCCTGGTACCCGATTCAGCTTCATGACGTCCAATGCAGCCAAATCCCTCAACTCTCGTTTGTTATGGGTAAGGCGATTGCCTATATGTGCCCTTCTTGAGACTTACAGAGCTATGGTTGAGAGATGATTTGACGAGCGACGGGCAGCTGCACGGTCTAGAGATCATGCTCTGACACACGTAGCTATGAAAAAATTAACAGAGTCGTCCGAATATGGGCGACATCTTGTAGTTAGAGGCACCACCATGCCACACATATACAAGGTGGAAGGGCAACAGAGGAGCTACAATGTCGACTTAGAGCACAGAACGTGTGAGTGTCGTCAGTTCGATCTCGATCTGATTCCATGTTGTCATGCGGCTGCCGCCCTCAGGTAATATGTTAATTCGAACTTTTATTATTGCAAATATCTTGTAGTTAATAGCTTAAAGATTATTATAACATGGGTGTCTTATTTTTTGATTGTCAGATATACTTCGCAGCCGATATCAGAGTACGTGCCACACTACTACAAGCAATTCACTCTGCTACAGACATATCATAACACCATTATGACTGTGCCGCATCCATCGGATTGGGTACTCCCATCGGAGGTAACATCTTTTGTTGTGAGACCACCGATAGTAGTTCGACAGGCTGGCCGTCCGAGGATGAGTAGAGCACGTTCTGGTGCTGAGAGTTCGACCACGCGCAGATCTCAAGTATGTAGGAGGTGTCGACAATCCGGTCACAACTCACGTGCCTGCACTGCTTATATCGCCATTGGTGAGGTGGATTTGAACAGTCCTCCACCCCAAGACGGGCCACAAAGGCGACGGGCGAAGACATATAGTATCTGTCAGCAGACGGGGCATACAAACACTATAAAAAAAATTATGTGTAGTGACAATAATGTCAGTGACATTTAAATTTTTGTGGCTAAAAATACGTTAATAGTAACAACTCTGCATTTTGTCACAAAAAATACAATTTTTGACAACTCTGCATTTCTCAAATTTATTTATTACTAATCTTATAAATTTAAAAACTATTACCACTTCGGCACATTTTAAATAATGAAATAAAAGTAAATATTGTGTAGTAGTTTTTTAATATAAAATTGTATAGAATTTTATTTTATCAATATTGACATTTATTTTTATCTCTTAGAATTCGCTGATGTGGGTAGTAGTTTTTAAATTTATAAGGTTGTTAAGAATTAAATTTATAAAGATGTGAAATAGATTCCATAAATTTATAGATAGATAGCCACTGTTACCTTATATATATTAATTATCCAAAATATTAATACTTAACCATTTGGTGCAGTGGATTGATATAAAGGATTGAATAAAGAGGTAAAGGGTTCGAATCCTATTGGAAGCACTAAATATTAATTTTTTCTATGATTATGTGCAGGGTCCAGATTATTCACAGGTGTGGTGGGTGTGATGATGGCTCGGTGGGTCCTGATTGCTGTGGTGTGGCACAATACTGGTGAATTCGGTCGATGGTTGGTTACGGCTCGGTGGTGGTAGGCTAGTTGCGGTTCAATGGTTGGGTGTGGTGCAGGTGGTTAGTTGTGGCTTGATGTTGGCGGGCTAGGTGCGATGCAACGGTTGGGTGCGATTCGTGGGTCCTGATTGCTGTGGTGTGGCACAATACTGGTGGATTCGGTCGATGGTTGGTTACGGCTCGGTGGTGGTAGGCTAGGTGCGGTTCAATGGTTGGGTGTGGTGCAGGTGGTTAGTTGTGGCTTGATGTTGGCGGGCTAGGTGCGATGCAACGGTTGGGTGCGATTCCAAGCATTGTGGCTCATGGTGGCTAGACCGACGATTAGGTGCAGTGTAGGTGGGTTCAGACGATCTGGCCAACAACGGCTTGGTGTTTTAGTGACGACAAATTTTGTTACTAAATTTGAAGTTTTTGTGATAATTAGTGTGTTGTGGCTAAAACATGTTTATTTAGTGACAACACATCTGTGTGACTATATCATGATATTTTAGTGACGACAAATTATGCTACTATATTATAAAGATTTAGTGATAATTATTGTGGTGGCTAAAACATGTTTATTTAGTGACAACACATTTGTGTGGCTATATCATAATATTTTAGTGACGATTATAGTTTGTAACTAATTAATAGTGAATTAGTGATGAAAATTAGAGTCACAATAAAATAGAGCAATAGTGAAAACAATTGTAGTTCGTCACTAAACCCTTTAGCCACTATTCAGTAGCCACGACCTAGCAATGACACACAATATTGTCACTAAGATGCTATAGTGACAAAATTCATACTTATAGTGACAATTTCCGTCGCCATTATAGACCATTTTTTTTGTAGTGAAAAAGAAAATATCCGGAGAGAGTTGACCATATGAGTGAGTAGTGGCACTGATCACTATTTTTTTATAATGATTTTTTATAGTGTAGTGACAAGTTAATATTATCGATCCCACGGAGATTGTAATAGCGAACACCTCATGTACTGAACCCGTCGGGGCTTGAAGCCCCTATAAGGTATAAATCTCCGAATCAACGGGTTCTCAGCATTCCTCAAGCTGAGCCAACTCTTAGAATCGGCCTTATCATCAGTCGGCTGCAGTGTAGTACTGCAAGCATGCTGAAAAGAAACATAAATCAAATAAATCAAATAATACTTAAATTATAATATAAGTATTAAAAACTTTAAACAATAATTACCTCATGTCTGAAAAAACGGGTGAAGTCGGAGTCCCGAATATAAAGAGGTCTCCACAACAGGCATCGAGGCCTAGTCTCCTGACCCTCGTCTGGCTCAATGCGCATCACAACTAAGGATGCCAGATCAGGGATCACTTCGTACGACCATGTCTGCACAATAATGTAAATAATTTACAATTCTAGTCTTTTATAAATTAAAAAAAAATAAAAAATACAAACAATTACCTCCAACACCCAAATAGGGCCGTATATATGCACTAAAGGCACCTTCTCTGTCTTTGAGGATGTGATCACGACAGACATCTGATGCAGAAGGATACTGAAGGACCACGAGCCCCAAGGGAATGCCCTCCACTGATGAGGTCTCTCCACTAATGCATAAACCCAGGGGTCTACATGTCGCTTCCCATCGAAGCACATAAGCATACGGTAGACAAATAGAATCTGAGCGATCTTCACGTAATCATCAGCAGAATCGCTCAGAGTCAGCTCGGTCTTCATAAAATCAATATGCAGCTGATAAACAGTAGGCATGGTTGTGTAGTGAGAATACAAACAACCATCCTCCGGCATATCATGAACTCCAGTAGGGTCAAAACCCGAATCTCCGAACCGCACCCCAGTCATCAAACAGAACTCCTCAGCACCAAGTCGAATATTGGTTTCACCAACCCGAAACCACAGCTCGTTCTCTGCTCCTCCACCTCAATCTCGTGGGTGATCAGAGCCCACATAGCACGTATCGTGCTCTTCTTCCACCGAAAAGTGAGAAATGGACCGAACGGTCCATCCCTAAATAACTCAAAACTCTCCTCTCCGAAGCTCATCAATCGAATCCGGATATCCTCGAGAATGTCCCGATCGTAAAAATTCATCGACCGCGGGACTTTGCCCTGCAAACTGGGCCTGGTCCACTGCCAAACCTGCAATTGAATATAATAAAATATTTAAATAAAAGGAGAATTAAAAGAATTCAAACAAGAAATTTAAAAAAAAAATCGAGATCTCGATTTCTCATCTTGATTTGATCTCGATACCAATATCGAGATGAGAAATCGAGACATTAAATCAAATTTTTAAAAATTGACGTCGAGATCTCGATTCGCCATATCGAGATCTCGATATCGATATCGAGATCTTGATATGGAGAATCGAGAACTCGTCGTCTCCTTCCTAGGGCGGGTATTCGCAGTTTTTTCAAAGTTAAAGCAGCAAAAACCATTCCTACATTGTTTCTAATCATAGAAATCGACGAAATATGAACCTAATCAACTATATTCATAATTAAACATGTATTTGAACCTAAAAAGCATACAAATCAATGGAAAAAAGACATAAAAATCGATATATTCTTGAAAAAATAGACATAATTTTCGGGGAAAAAAAATGGAAACAATTTACTTGGTTCGGGTTTTTTTCTTCTCCAGACATTGCAATCGATGGAATGTAGCTTTTTTTTGGGTTGGGCGAGCAAAATCCGGTTGTTTGGAGCTTCAAATCGGAGAAAATAGAGGGACGGTGGTGGGGGAGAATCGCCAGTATAGTGAGAGAGGGGGGGAAGTGGGGTAGGTGGGGTAATAAATCCAAAAATAATTAATGCTTAACAATTTCAAATGTGAAATTCTCTCTCCAATCATTGGAAAGTGGCTAAAAATCATACATTTTTAAACTTGTGGCTATATAACATGTTGACTTATCCAAAATGGCTATATAAATTTAGCTCTCATGAAAAAATCACTTTTCTATCCTGCTGGGAATATAGTGATGAAAATATTTTAGTTGTAACATAGAGATTATGTGATTGATCTTTCTCAAATATATCTAAGTGAGTGAATTTAAATAAATGAATTTATATTAAAAGAATAATTCATTTTTTTTTGTCAAATTACTTCGATTTTGGATCACTGACATATTCTTCCGATTATACATTGATTCAGGATCCATCTAATACAATCTTTTTAAATATAATACATTAATAAAAAGCATACACCAAAATATTTTTGATTTCATGATCTCATGGTTCATCAATTACGTTTATAAATTAAATCCAATCAATTTAAAAATCTTATTCAATTATGGGCAATTTTGTAGACCCACATTTTTATAATTTCCAAGTAATAAGTTAATTAATTTAGAAAAGACACTTTTTTCTGATTTAATATTCGAATTTTACCCCAAGGCTATTTCCACCTCTACGCCTTGGAGTTGTACACGTGGCGCAATATGAAGAGCGTGCTCGCGAGCTCACCTACACCTGCACCTGATGTACAAAGCCACAAATCTCGCTTCACTTGTGTATTGTACAACCACACAAGTACAAATAACCAGACAAAGCCGCCACGTCATCGATTTAGAAAAAAAAAATTAAGGGTATTTTTAGGACTTCATTATGCAAAAGCATTAGGTCCATTTTGCCCCACTCAAAATGCCTCTTTCATTCCACTGGTCCAATCAATGATTTTTAGAATTTAGTTAGTCACATGCCTTTCTATATCATTTATGTTGGCTTTGGCAAACCCATGTTCCATATCGGAGAAACAAGGATGAGATTCTTTGTATATAAGAGTCCACCCAACTCCATTAGTATGAGGTCTTTTGGGATGATAATGCCCAAATGCAAAACCGTGAGGGCTTTGCCCAAAGCGTACAATATCATACTAATGTTGAGTTGGCGGTTCCCCCAATAAATTGGTGCGGTGAACGTGGAACGAACATGTGGTCAAAGTGATTGCAGTAGGTTCAACCAATATTCAAGGTGGAGAATTTCACATGATCGAACGACTTCGATCTATGGAGGATGAAGATGCGAGCGGTGCTATGCAGCAAGGCTTGGCAGATAGCTTGAAGGAATGTTGACCAACAAGATAATGGAACAACAGAAGAAGGATGCACTGAAGAGAACTCGTAGTGCTCGGATATTAAGCCAGGAAGACACGGTGTTACAAAAGGTGTCTAGAGAATAATGAGAAATTGGAATTTTGGGCCTGACCTTGAATTGGATACTGAATTCAGGTTGTACATCTCACACGATGGGCTATATGGTGTGGGGGAGGCTGCAATGGCTAGCAGCCTGAAAATGAACCAAGTTCGATGGAGCAGGGCTCTCGAGGTTTGCTAGTGCAGACCAATTTCGATAGAGCATGGCTCTCGGGGATCGTTGGAGCAAAGAACCAAATTCGATGGAGCAGGGCTCTCGAGGTTTGCTGGTGTAGACTGGAGTCGATCAGGTTCGATGGAGCAACTTTTACGCGTTCAAGGAATAGTTAGAAAGAGTCCATTCTTCGAAGGGACTGGGACAAGCGTGAAGCTCGCAATCAAGGAGATAGGTACGAGTTCAAAGCCTCACAGTAAAAGGGATTGGTACAAGTTCGAAGCTCGCAGTTTGAGGCACTGGTTCGAGTTCGAAGCTCTCAATCAAAGGGACTGGTTCGGAGCTCGCAATCAAAGGGATTGGTATAAGTTGCTTGCAGTCAAAGGGACTGGCACGAGTTGCTTGCAGCTAAGGGTTTCGTAGATTTAGACTATGCAGGATGTTTTGGGTATGAGGAGGAGTTTGACTGGAGAATTGTTGCAACACAATGTCAAATGACCTCGATAAACTCTACGGATAGAATCATTGAGCTAGTACTAAGTTTGAGTACTAATCATCCACTTGATATCGGTATTAAATTTGATATTTTTGTTGAAGAATATGGATTTTTAAAATGTGCAAAATTATTATTTCTATGATAATTTTTTAGATTTAAAATTAATTTGGCCCGAGAATGAATCAAGCCCAACCCATCACAAAGGTCAAGTGCCAATATTTTACACAACCCTCAAAGTAATCAATGAAGTTTCCAATCTTCGGAGATCATATGTCAGCCACAGAAGTACTTCTTAATTGCCTTCTCTAAAACACTAATGAAGAATAACATTCCACCCCGAATTACTAAGCTCCTTCGTACGATGACCAACTTAGCCGACTTTGAGGGGACCTATAAGGCCCCAGAAGTCTCCATCCCGTAATGTAGAATATGGAGCTACACTTAAAGAGAAAATGCCATGCTCGTACTTTGGATTACAATACAATAAATATTGAAGCACATACATCAACATCTTGATCCTCACTCAGAGCTCGATCATTGATTCCTTCCATCCATTAGATCCTACTATTCCTGCCACATCATATATAATCATGATTTTTCTATATTTTCTGTTATAATTGCGTTCATCCTACCTCTCTTGCCAAGCATTTTCATTTCGGCAGGTGACAAAAAGGGGCAATCTAGGGCGGTGGATATAAAAGATCCATTTTTTACAGAAGGATCGTGGGGAGGAAAGGAATGAGGTTTTTCTCGAGTTCTAGAAGAAAACTCAGCTTCTTCTGATAATTTTATCCAATTTTTCCAAGGGCCATTGAGGGTAATCTATAATATTTCTCCGAAGCATGATGTACTTTCTTATCCTCAATTGATGACTTCTACCGGAGAATAGTTTATCTCGAAATGGAAAATTCTATGAAATAAAATAAATTTATTGTTGAAAAAATTCACCCATCAACAATAACACATACATCATAAATTTATGTATTATTTATAATATGTATGTTATATATATTGACACTCGGTTTCTTTACTTTGATTTGTTTTAAAATTTTATTTTATAATTTTTATTGCTAAATACTCCCTCCGTCCCAGCTGAATTGTCCCGGATTGACCGGACACAATAACTAAGGAATGTGAATGTAAAGTAGGTTGATGTGGAATTAATATTTTATTGTTGAGTGTGAAAAAGTTGTCTTTTTAAATAATGGGACAATTGAGGTGGGACGGACGAAAAAGGAAAGTGGGACAATTGAGGTGGGACGGAGGGAGTAATTTTCATTTTTTCAAATGTATGACAACTTTCAGTGCATATTGCTAAAAGATTTTAAACTTTCAACCTTCCAAAATATATTAGGTATTGGATTATCTCATAAATTTATCTTTGACATATATCTAAAAATACTATTTATAAATTGATTAAATATTATTTCAGACATCTAAAGTAAAGATTTATAAAAAGTTACCCCAAATATTAGTATTATTACATCAACCATATTTTAACAGAAATGATTATTATATCAATTGTATTTTAGCATAATAATATTCTCCATATATTCCATCCGATTTTATTGTAATATAGAGTACATAATATAGATGAGGGTTTATATTTGTTGAAGTAAGTGTGAATCAGTAAACCCTAAAAGAAAATCCACATTTGTTCAAGGCAAACTCTTTCACATGAGATGGTTTCATTATTTTTATTGTGAGACAAATTTAATAATATATTTAATTTATTAAAATGATGTATTTTTTTTATTATAAATAATATAATTTTTTACACAGAAAAAATAATATATTTAATTTATTAAAATAATTTATTACGATTCTTCTCGCAATAAAAAAAAAGACCGTCACTCATTGACAACTCTTGTTTCAAATAAAAGTAGGAAAAAAAAAAAAAAACAATAATAAAAAAAAGAGGTATAAATCAATTGATCACAGCTTCATATTTGTTGCCTTGGTTCAGAGGCAAAGGTTTGGAGTTGCTGCACCTCCTTCTGCTTTTCCTTCATCATCTCGCCACCTTCTCTCTCTCCGCCATTGCTTCCTTTCTCTACGCCAACATTGATTTCCATTTCCTTTTTATTGTTTTATACTCTCTGCATTTTCATCTTTACCGCAGGTATACGAATTATACCGTACCGCCGGAGTAGGTCAATCGGAAGGACGGAAGACCTTCTTTGACTTGGAGCTTCGGCAGAGAGCACCGTTATAATCGGGGATAAGTTTGATAGATTTGTAGGAGACGGAAACAGTAAATTGAAGGGGAAGGTAGGGCAGTTAGGTGGCGGCGTGGATGGTGGTGTGCGGAGGAGGAAGAGTTAGTGGAGTGGTGGCATGATAATGAGTGGAGTGGGATGGTGGTGGCGGTGGTGTTGGTGTGGAGGTGAGTGCTTCACATGGAATGGCAGATCCTGTTAGCTACGGAAATTCCGACCGTGACATCGACCATGTACAGTTGCTCTTTGATTTGTTTATCTAGCTTGGATTTTATTACTTTTTTTTTGGAATTGGAAGTGTGATCGTTAGTGCATTTTATGTGATTATTCATCTTTTGGTGATCAAATGAGATATTTGTTAATCCTTCGAAGGAACGTTCTCTTATGTGCTTACGCAGTTTGAAATTTATATACGTGCATATACAATTATACATGTGTGAATCTTCATCAATTTGTTAAACTTAGAACTTTATCTGGAACTTGGAGGAATGCATCATCTTTTTCTTTACATTATATTCTTTTAGCCTTGGTGATATCACATAGTTTCATGTGTCTCTGAAGTTCGCTATTGTGAATTTATTGTTTGTATGTGTGTGTAGTTCTGGGTTGACTCTTATTCTGGATTTTATGTCTTTTAAGAAGATACATGGAGATGCTTTACTCAGACTAAGTTTGCTTGTATTGGTAATAGGTGTCATATAACATAGGATATTTTGCTACTTATCTATATTACATTGTATTTGTATTTCAGGTGTAACTTCTTGAATTTGCTTTATTTTTCAGGAATGCCTGATCATTCTCATTCAAAAAAATATATAAGAAACTGACATTTACTTTGTTGCTTAGTCAGCATAACTTGAATGCTTGCTTTCATTTTTTTCTCTATGAGTGTTATATCATCGGAGAAACTGGATTTAAACTTTGTGTGTGTTAGATATTAGGTGGTTGGAGAGGAATGGTAATCTGTTGTAGGTTCTCACAGTATTCCTTGTTCAAGTCCACAGCATAAAGTTTAATGCATTCCATGCTTCTTATATGAAACTTTCGGCTTATTTTAGCTGGTTTATATTTGTTCGGAGTGTCCTAAAGCTTGTAAATGGTGTTAGTTCTTAAATATCAATATTTATTTGACAGTTCATTTCTTGTGCAGGCATTGATTGCTCTAAAGAAGGGAGCTCAACTACTTAAATATGGTTGTAAGGGAAAGCCTAAATTCTATCCGTTTAGACTCTCTAATGTAAGGCTAATATACCATATGCAGCCTTATGTTTTTTTTTACTACCATAAATACAACTACTAGTTATGCTTTACCTTTTTAGTGTTTCCACTCTGCTGTTGCATATCACTTGATCACTTCTTTGAGAAATATAAACGATATCACGCATGGTATTTGATTGCTTCAAAGAACTTGATCTTGGGTGATCATCTCTGTTCATTATTCTAGGTGTACACGTGTCTTGCCTATATATCATTTCTCCTTTGATGAGTTTGAATTGCTGTACTTGTTGCGACAATTAAAATCACTGTTGTGGGGGAATATACAAAAGTTAAGATCTTCAATGTATTGACCAAATTATAACTTGTTTCCTGCAAAGAACCAACTGCCAATTTCAGTTAATTCATTGGTGGTTGATTGAGTTCATGGAGAACTTTTGTTGTGAGTCTGTGACCTGTGCTGGGAAATAAAACCACATGTGTAGAAGCCTTACATAGTTACCTTGCTATCACCACCTTTCTTATAGAAAATTTGTGATAAGTTTATGTAAGAAATTACCTTAAGATTCATAATATTAAAGTTTAAGTTATGAAGTAAGAAGGCTGAATGTTGTTGTTACCTCAATTACTGAAATAAATGATGGTTTTTACATCATTACAGTGTTTCACATGTCATTCTGTTATCATTCTTGTGCCTTTTAATTCCACTCTAATGGTTGTAAATTTTGAAAATGCAGGATGGAACATCATTAATTTGGATTTCTAGTAAGGGTGAGAGGAGTTTGAAGTTAGCTTCAGTTTCAAGAATTATCCCCGGACAAAGAACTGTGAGATTTTACGGACTTTGTTTCACCTCACTCATTTGCTTTATAATGTTTAGTTGCTTTTATCCTTGTTGAGTTATATTCTATCTGGAGTTTGATTTAAATGATAATTCTGATCTTGTTGCCTAGGCTGTTTTTCAACGATATCTGCGCCCTGAAAAAGAGTACTTATCTTTTTCTCTCATATATAACAACGGAAAAAAATCCCTCGACCTGGTTGGTGATGAGCCAAATTCTCTTTGATGCTTTACTTTATATGGGCTATTTGCTAATAATTATCTGTTATTTATTGCTAGATCTGCAAGGACAAATTTGAGGCAGAAAACTGGATAGCTGGCCTCAAAGCATTAATAACATCTGGACAAGCTGGGCGTTCAAAAATTGATGGATGGGGTGACCGGAAGCCTCTGTTTTGATGTGAGTTTTGCTACCCTGCGCGTGTCAACTAAAAATCTTTTCATGTGAAGTTATTATCTTGTTCGTTATCAGTTATCTTATATATTATTTGTAACTTATTTGTTACATTATTCATATTTGAAATTTATTAGTTTAGAGTTAACTCATTCCTTTTCCATTACTCTTTTACTTCAGTCCTACAACTAAATCTTTCACGCATGAACCAAACCATAATTTATGCCCCTTTTGTAGTGCCTTATTCTTTTAGCACATGAAATCTATCTAAGTTATTGTTTCAAATTCATTTATTATCTACGTAAAACTTGATTGATTTTATGACAAAAATTCTAACCTACTCTGGTCATAACCTCTTAACTCCATGATTCCAGGACAATCGAGATTTGACATCAGAAAGTCCTGGTAACAGTTTTGTAAGTGCTACAGGGGAAGTTAGCTCACCTGAGGTTTCCATTATTTCAGACATAATTGCTTCTCCAAAGAGCTACCAAGCTGATAGTTTGGTCCATTCAGAAAGGTCACATGTAGCTTTGGATCAAACAAATATGCAAGCGAAAGGCTCTGGCTCAGATGCTTTTCGGGTTAGTGTATCTAGTTCCCACAGCACATCAAGTCATGGTTCTGCAGCAGATGATTGTGATGCATTAGGGGATGTCTATATTTGGGGTGAAGCTATATGTGATAATTTTGTCAAGGTTGGACCAGAAAAGAATGCTAGTTCTATTAGTACCAGAACTGATGCTCTTTTACCCAGACCATTGGAATGCAATGTTGTGCTGGATGTGCATTATATAGCATGTGGGGTACGGCATGCTTCTCTAGTCACCAGGCAAGGTGAAGTCTTCAGCTGGGGTAAAGAATCTGGTGGACGGCTTGGTCATGCAGCTGGGTCAGATGTCACCCAACCTTGTCTGGTGGAATCCTTGTCTTTCTGCAGTGTTGATTTTGTTGCATGTGGAGAGTTTCACACATGTGCAGTTACAATGGCTGGCGAACTTTATACATGGGGTGATGGCACACATTATGCTGGGCTCTTGGGTCATGGAACTGATGTCAGCCACTGGATACCAAAGAGAATTGCAGGCCCTCTTGAGGGACTTAAAATTGCATCAGTCTCCTGTGGTCCATGGCATACTGCCTTGATTACATCAACTGGACAGCTTTTTACTTTTGGAGATGGAACTTTTGGTGTTTTGGGCCATGGAAATAAGGAAAGTGTTTCGTCTCCGAAAGAGGTTGAATCTCTGTCAGGTTTGAGGACGGTTGCTATTGCATGTGGAGTATGGCATACTGCTGCAGTGGTTGAGGTCATTGTAACCCAGTCCAGTTCAAGCTTTTCATCTGGAAAATTGTTCACTTGGGGAGACG
The DNA here is from genome assembly GCA_026898455.1 of Plectranthus barbatus. NCBI lineage: Eukaryota > Viridiplantae > Streptophyta > Magnoliopsida > Lamiales > Lamiaceae > Plectranthus > Plectranthus barbatus. The sequence goes on along the minus strand of JAPKLW010000934.1, from coordinate 210,689 downwards.
GTGACAAAAACCGCCTCGGACATGGTGATAAAGAACCGAGGCTGAAGCCTACATGCGTGCCTGCACTCATTGATTACAATTTTCACAAAATCGCCTGTGGACATAGTCTGACTGTCGGCCTAACTACATCCGGACGTGTTTTCACAATGGGAAGTACAGTTTATGGTCAGCTCGGAAATCCTCTGTCCGATGGAAAGCTACCTTGCTTGGTCGAAGACAAGCTTGCAGTTGAATCTGTTGAGGAAATCTCCTGCGGTGCGTATCATGTGGCTGTGCTGACATCCAGAAACGAGGTTTACACGTGGGGTAAAGGAGCTAATGGCAGTTTGGGCCATGGTGATACCGAAGACCGGAAAACACCGACTATAGTTGAAGCTTTGAAGGATAGGCATGTTAAATTTATTGCCTGTGGCTCAAATTATACAGCTGCTATATGTCTTCATAAATGGGTCTCTAGTGCTGAACAGTCCCAGTGCTCTGCTTGTAGACAGGCTTTCGGCTTCACAAGAAAGAGACACAATTGCTATAATTGCGGATTAGTTCATTGCCATTCTTGCAGTTCTAGGAAGGCGCTACGAGCTGCATTGTCGCCTAATCCCACCAAACCCTATCGCGTGTGTGATTCATGTTTTGTGAAGCTGTCAAAGGTGGCAGAAGCTGGAGTCAACAGCCGGAGAAACTCTGGACCACGGCTTTCGGATGAAAACAAGGATAGACTGGACAAGGCTGATCTAAGATTGGTAAAGTCAACCATTCCATCTAACTTTGATTTGATAAAGCTATTGGACACGAAAGCAGCTAAACAAGGAAGGAAAGCTGATACATTCTCTTTGGGTCGTTCCTCTCAAGTATCATTGCTGCAGCTGCGGGATGCTGTTATGTTTACGGCTGTTCATACACGTCGAACTGTTCCTAAGCCAGTTCGCACACCTTCGAGTGTTAGTTTAAGGTCTGTATCACCTTTCTCGAGGAAACCTAGCCCTCCAAGATCCGCCACACCAGTTCCTACGACTTCAGGTCTGTCCTTCTCGAAGAGCATTAATCTAAAGAAGACAAATGAGCTTCTGAATCATGAACTTCATAAGTTACGGCTACAGGTATATCACGAAATCGAATCTAGCTCCTCTCTCAGTGCTTTGGTTACTAATTTTTGTTATCATAAACTTGATTCAGGTAGAAAGCCTGAATAGCCGATGTGAGTTGCAAGAATCAGAGCTCCGGCAATCAGCAAAAAAATCACAGGAAGCAATGGCGTTAGCTGCGGAGGAATCTGCAAAATGTAAAGCTGCAAAAGAAGTGATTATGTCACTTACAGCTCAGGTTTGCTCGGTAGTTTTCTCTAATTATCGACTTCTATGTTTATGCTTAAATCCGATCACTCATTTTTCACTCTGATTATTATGAGTTCAATTAGCTCCAACATATTTATTGCTGATTTATGCATTTTTTTTCATGTTCCAGCTTAAAGATATGGCCGAGAGGTTGCCACCCGGTGCTTACGACCCTGAAAGCAACAAGCTAGTTTACTTGCCAAATGGATTGGAATCAAATGGCGTACACTATTCTGGTGCAAATGGAGAAAGCAACACAAGATCCGACGAACTCAATATATCCTACTTGGGATCTCTTGCTGGAACAGACATGGCTGTGCCAAATGGTACGCAAGGCCCATCGGAATTGCTTCGAGGCTCCTCAAATGGATCAAAAGACAGCCTGGATACTCGACTTCCTAACATCGTTCAGAACCGCGACACTGAAGCAAGCATGAAATCTAGAAACACAGTGGCCCCTGGCAGTGCCAGCCACATTGAAGCTGAATGGATTGAACAGTATGAAACTGGTGTGTATATAACACTTGCAGCCCTTCGAGATGGAACCCGTGAACTCAAGCGCGTGCAGTTCAGGTATTTTCTGTTCTCTCCTCTCTTCCAGCACAATCTTTCTTAACTGAACATGAGACAATTCAACCAGACCTAAATATAATGGTTATGCATTTGCGTGAACAGCCGGAAAAGGTTTGGGGAACACAAGGCGGAGACATGGTGGTCGGAAAACCGAGACAAGGTTTATGAGAAATACAACGTGCGCGGATCAGATAAGTCGTCAGTGGTTCCGGGGCATACTGCCCGAGGATCAGAGGGACCTTTTTCAGTAAAAACAGAGAGGTATTGAAAAGAGGTAAGGCCATCCACCTGATTTTTTGAGCTCATATCGTGTATATATCGATCAATGCTTATTATATTTACATGCATGTCCAAGTTTTGTTTCATTTAATTTTTTGGGATAAAATAACTAGTTTTCCGGATTCGGAAAAGACTCTGACAGTAGTAAAATGGGGGAGACCATTTTTTTCTTACATACCAACTTTTGCTCAAATCTAATGATCATTTGATCAAAGAATGAAGCAGAAAAAGAATTCTATATATCAAAATCTCTACAACTAACCAATTCCCTTAAACTGTGTTCCATCTCTCTCAACAATATAATTAATACCTGGTTCAAGAATCTTGCTTGTGTTTCTTGTAGTGAACCCTTCCTACTATAATAATGTTCAAGGCGTGCCCTCTCTGCCCTCCGAGCCTATGTCATTGTGCCTCTGCGAAGGGGCGGAGGGTGGAATGGGTATCCCTTTTGGCAGAAAACCGAACAAATTATCCGGTGAAGGGCTCGCTACCGGCTTCACCTTCAGAAACTGCGTGCGCCTGCCTCCATTAGTGCCATAACTAGTGAAGAAGATGCATAGCACTAGTAAAACTGGTATTAGCTGCTGCCTTCTCCCCATGTAGAGATTTGGAATGGGAGAGGGTGGTGGTTTGCAGTTGAAATAGTGTACGTGGTGTTAGTTGATGTTTGAAATAATTAGACACCAAGGAAACTTGTGTCTGAAGAATATGTAGGCAGATAAGAGCACAGGAGAGAGAGAGAGAGAGAGAGAGAGAGGATGTAAGTCATAAGCCAAGCATTCAACCCCCTCCATGTTTTTGTACCCACTTTTTGCCTTCTATTAAATTCTCGAAAATGGACAATGAATTGGACTACATTATAATGGTGAGGTATCTCTCTCTTTATAAGTCGGTTTCGTAAGGAAGAGTTGGATTCTAGCCACTGACGGATCTATGTAGGTGCTAGGGGGGGCTAGCCTGATATTTTTTTGTTTTGTTTTTGTGGTATTATGATCTGGCTTTTATGGTATAGTCCCCCTCGTATAAAAGAAAAAATGGATGAAAATAAGAAAAAAGATGATATAAAAATAGCCCCCTCTAGCTACTTTCTATAGGCATGGCACAATTTGGTTAGACACTAACTATTTATGTGGGTCTCATCTTCTAGAAAAATCTCTACCATAGATTCGGATCTTCATTCTTTAAAATTGCATCTTATATTTGATTTGATCACTGTTTACCCTTATGAGATGCCCCAAAAAGAGCCAACGCACATTAAAAAAAAATGCATGCATTTCATAATCATGATATAACATCAACCACATATAATTGATGAAATTAGTTATCAAAATAATGCATAAATTGATGACATTCATAAAAAAAATTGTAAAATAAAGAAAAAGAAAAAAAGAATAGAAGATCTGGTATCGTTATCGATCAAACGGGGAATGGTAACATGGAAGACTAGGCACAAAAATGAGGAAAAAGAGGAGCAATGTTGCATGGTTTGGTGGGCAGGTGGACCCCTTTTGAAATTTCATGGCCGACTACTCGCGACTATTTATTATCACAAATACATCTCCCAGTATTTGCAATTATGCCCCTTTAGTAATCGAAAATTATAAATTTCGCCCCAATATATCAATCCCGATTTTTTTTATTATTAAAGAATTAATTACTCTCTCTGTTTCACTATGTTAACCCTATTTTCCTTTTTCGTGTGTCTTTTTTATTAATCTAATTATTAAAAATAAAAAATTAATCAGTATTTACTAGGGGTGGTAATTTTTGACACGATCCAATATTCTGACACAAATTCGCACGGTAATAACGGATATGGATTGAGGCTTATCGGATACGAATTGTTATCGGATCGACACAATAAGAACACGAAAAACTCGGATCAGAAACAGATCAAATTCGGATATCCATTAATAAATTAATATAAAATAAATTTTATTTTTATTTATTAATAATTAATAATTATTTTAATATATTATTTTAATTTTTAAGTTTAGGTTAATTTTATGAAATATTCATTTTCCATTGCAATTTTTTTTCCCTATTTATCATGTTTTTTTTTATCAAATTTTATTAGATAATTTTTGAGTTTATCAGATTGTTATCGGATTGGATAGTTATCGGGTTCTTATCGGATCGGATTTGAATTGGATAACGAATAGGATTGGGTTCGGATCGGATAGGATATGGAATTGAGCTTAAAGGATCGAATACGGATACGAATACAGATTTAGCATTTCCTTATCGGATCGGGTACGGATTGTGCCTTAACGGATCACACGATAAGGACCCAATCCGCACGACTTGCCACCTCTAGCATTTACTGATGAATTATTCATTTTTTTAATCTTTATGTCCTTGATTATTGTGCCAAAAACAAATGAAACTTATATCAAGGGACGGAGGGAGTATATCCCAATATTGAACAATTAGAGAGATTTACCCAATCTTTTTCATATTATTAAACATTACCTAATGCTTACTTTTATTAGTTAAAAATACCATTGGTGATTGACGATATTGAGAATATGGTGAATCACATTATAAAAACACAAATTATGGTTATAAATTAATCAGTTTGAATAACATGTGACTTAGCGAATTCTTAATTTCGTCAATCAATTACGACATTTTTACTAATAAAGGTAAATATTAGCCTAGAATTTCATATTATGAAAAAAACTGAGGTAAATTTTTCTAATTTGTCAAACATTTGGATATAATTATTTGACAAAAAAATTGGAATAAATTTTAAAATTGGCTTGATATATCAGAGCATAATTCATAGTTTCTTTGATTTATTCTCCATAGATCATTATCAACTTCATATTTTACTTATAATTAAATTTATCAGAAATAAGGTGTTGTGATTGATAACTCCGACATTAGTATGATATCATACTAATAGAATTAAATATGGACTCTTATACAAAAAAATCTTTTTTTCTTCACCAATGTAGGACAACTTGGGTTTGCCGCCTCAACAATCATTCCCCCAAACCCAAGGACGGTATTCCTGTGGCCTTCCCTCAAACCTTCCACTATGGCCTTCCCTCGAGCATTGAGTTACAAGGACATTCTTAACATCATCTTGCACTACTGACATTGTCAACCAATGGGAACCGTCACCTGACCATCGCAATATTAGGAAGCATTCAATACAAGTTTTCAGTCTGCCACCTCCTTGGTCTCAACACTCTTCCGAGTCTGGACGCCACGTGTTCGATCCACATTCACGTCACCATTTGTTGTGATCGATAATTCTGATATTAGTATAATAATATCCATTTTGAACATTACAAGTCTTCATGACTTTGTTTTTAGCCTTCTAAAAAAATGTCTCGCACTGATGGAATTAATTGTAAATTCTTAAAAAAAAAAAAACACTTATTTCTTTCACCAATGTTTGACAACTTATGTTTGCCACACCAGCATAAGGGCTCCCAAACTATTAGTTTATTACAATTTCATTTGTCACTGAATATGCAATTTTTGTTTATTTAAATATAATCTGATGTAGAAAGTGCATAATAAACGAAAAAAGAAAAGAAAAGAATATTGCATTATAATGCTGTGATCAAGATGGCCTATTGTGATTTGGGCCTACAAAACTTGGGCTAAACACGATTTTGTTTCCATTAATAATTTGAATATTAATTTGTCAAACTCTAAGGTAATACTCCATTCGTCCTGCCAGATTAGTCATTTTCTCTATTTTGATCTATCCGCCGCTAGATTAGTCCATTTCTTAAAATGAAAAAAAATTTCCTCATATTAATAAAATATTGATTCTACTATACTCACAAACATTGATTACTGTGCCGAAACTAAAATGGACTAATGTAATGAAACGGAGGGAGTATTAATTTACATAGCTAGTGTGACAACACAAATGATGAGTCAAGTCCACAATTGACAGTCTAAGATTACAAGGAAGAAAATATTAAAATTATTTAATGGTTTGTTTAATTAATTTCAGAGAGTCACAGTGTCACACAAGCATCAAATGAACACCCATTAATTCAAATTTACAACTTCTTGAGTTATTATTTCTACCTGCCAATTATAATTATATTTACGTTCTAACCATAACAAGAAAAAAAAAAAAAAAAAGACGAACGTCAATTAAGAAATACTTTAAATAATAGATATTCTCTACATAAAGATTTCGGGATTCAAGATTAGGTTAATTTAGGTCGACAAGATAGGATGAAATCACCTGCTAATTTTGACAATGGAGGTTCATAAATTTAGCTGACGTTGTACCTGCAAATTTGTTAGAAATTTGGGGATTTATTTGTAAATTTTCTGTGTGAAATATTTGATTTCGTTGTACTTAAATATTACCAAATTAATTCACGCGATGGGTAGATGATCGTGGTATATTTATTTTCTCAAATCCGAATATCGGTATGTGAAAAATGAATTCACAAAGTGACACGGTTGGTGCCCACATGGATTAATTACATTAATTATGAAGTGTATATAAACTATTATTTTAATGGTATGTAATAACAAAGTGTGTTGTGTAGGCGGCACACGGTGGTGGCCTTGCGCAACCACTGGCCGAGCGCCCACACTCGTGCCCTGACCCCGACCCCAGTCTCAGTATCAGAACGGTTTCAACTCCCATTCAAACACACACCACCCTCTCAGGCTTTCGCACTCATTACCACTGTATCTCCCGCCCATAACGGTCATTGATGCTACAACCCTAACCGTCCAGCTCCCCTGTCTGAATGGGCATACATAAGTGCTTTTACGACTGCAATGCTGCCTCGTAGAAGATAAAGCCGTTTAGCCTTTGGGACAATCACCAGATAACGAACACTATGTTACGAAATTCGTCTTGTAGAAATGGAGACTTTTCGACTCGGCTAATTTCATTTTTATTTTATTAATTTTTGCATCCTCCAGTACTTGCAGTATTAATTGTAAATGTAATGTACGTCCGCCCCTGATCTCAGACCTCAAATGCAGTACCTCCATGATCAATTATCCCATTCGCATAATAATAATAATAATTAAATATCAATCATTGAGAAATCAATAAATAAGTATAGAAATAAGTGTTACGACTTTACTCCATCCGCATGGAGATATTCATAATCCATCCCAATCACCTTGGCTTGTAGTTATAGGAAGACTACAGACAATATAAGTAAGAAAATAAATTTTCAAATTTCCGGATTATTGTCCAAAACGACGTCACATCCCGTTGACAATTTATTAGTCCTACTATAAAAGTAATTTTTTTCACATTTAATAATAAAATATAAATTTTACTTATATCATTCTATACTCACAGTTTGATTATTATGTCTGGTCAAATCGAGACGAAGGGTGTATTTTTTTCTCAACTTAGGTGGAAGAGGAACAAATTCAAGTATGTAAATATTTGATACCAACATGGTATTAATCTTTTTAACCAATGTAAGGATATCAACACAGCTATGCCAGAAATGCAAACAGTGAACAAAAACTTGGAAAGGATGAAAGCATTCCCAAAATGTAAAAACATAATTCCACAAACTTAGCAGAATAAAAGCAAAGATAGGTAGGGTAGCATGAGAACCCAATGATGACAGACAAAAGGCCTCATGCAGCTAAAAGTTGTTCAGTTGAAGTGAGAGAAGAGACCAAATCAAGAAAGCATTGATGTTTTTGTATATGCCCTTCAAATTGGCAAACCACCACCTACACAGCAGCTGTAACCAAATCACACATGTATTCATGCATCCAAAACTAAATGAATGAAAAGGTCGCATACCCAATATCATGAGCGGAAGCTGCCTGATGCGGGGCGCTCGTAAGGTCCAGATCTGTCACGGCTATACTTATCATTTCCTGATCCACCACGACTACCAGAGTCTCTGCTCCGCCCACCATACTTATCGCCATTACGATCAGGGCCACCGCCGTTGCGACTGCCACCTCCACCATACCTGTCACCATCCCTTCCACCATATCTGCCACCTTTAGATCCTTCACCGGAGGGGCATTCTCGAGCAAAATGTCCAGGTTTTCCACATTTGTAACAGTCCCCACCTGATCCACGCCCACCACCACCGCCACTGTCACGATTCCTACCCCTATCACGATCGCGATCGCGATCACGCCCCCTATCGCGGTCCTGATCTCTGTCTCCATCCCGGTCTCTGCCAGACCCCTGGTTAGGTTGAGCTTTATCAACAGTAATGGCACGCCCATCCAAATCTATTCCATTCATTGCTTTGATGGCTTTTTCCATGTCACTCTCTTCTTCAAAAGAAACAAACCCAAAACCACGAGAGCGACCAGAAAACTTGTCAACCACCACCTGTACATGGAAAACACAAATTTATGGAGCTTACTGGTAAAAAAATGGAAAGCTTAATGTGTGAGACATCTGGCAGGAAATAGAAGGTTGAACCTTATGACACATCATCATTCCAGCTTACACATACGCTCATACCCCCCCTCCCCAGTTCACTGAATATAAGCTTTTAAAAAGGAACCCCTTTTTGAAATATACATGTTACGAACTTCAATAGTCAGCTATATTTAACACACGATCATCATCAACACGAGTACACTTCCTTTTCCTTCCAACAGTAAATTCAATAAACTATTTTGCAATAACAGAGAACAGAAGACAGTCCCATTTTTCCTGCACCCAACTTTCAAAGAGAAACCAACTTTTACAATATAAAAAATGGAGCCAAATCAAAGTAAGGTCAAAACTAGTAAATCATTCACTAGTATGTTGATGATTAATTGCTTGCAATATTTCATGCAATTTCCTCACTTTCACTCAGGTTAAAGTCAAAGTGCAATGGTGTTCGCTATACATCCTAAAGGAATACAAGTATCATGATAAGTGGAAATAAGAAAACACCAATCAACATTCAACCATCCTAAATGGATCTAAGATCTTCAATTACAAAAGCAAATAAAGACGGGTGTCGATACCTTTGCCTCCACTACACGACCATACTTTTCAAATTCCTGCTTCAGATCTCTATCTGATGTTGACCACGCTAAATTCCCAATAAAGCAGCGATATTCATCTTGCTCCCCCATATTCACTGTACATAAAAGTTATTAAGTACAAAAACTGGCAACATGCCTAGAAATATAACAAATTTGACAACATCAATTCTGTTCGATGATATACACACTGAAACATAACCTCATACCCCCATTCCATTGGGTTTCGGATAACAACGCATAATTACTTAATGTACATACAAAAGAGGGTAGCACATCCAAAATCCAATTTATTAAAATAAATAGGAAGCTCAAGCTCAGTACTTATAATATCAGTCTGGTACTTCCTAGCAACACCCAATAATCAATATTTTATTGTAAAAATCTCTAACGTAATTGTAACTATGAATCTTTAGAAACTCAGCTGAAGGGGAAACCAATTTCCACAAGTACACCAAATAACAAGTGAAAAAAATCAAGATGAGATTCAGAGTTTCTCGTGTCCTTCAAAACCAAATACGAGAAACAAACCAATAAAAGGAAAAAGAGAAACAAAACAATATAAGCTCTACATAAAATCCACCCAACAACAATGAACTACTCAAGTATTCCAATTTATCACATTGCATCATAAAACCTGCTTGATTCTACCCCAATTAGGTTTAACTCAATAGTGCGTACTTGCGCAAAAACGGGAACAAAGAGCAAGTCTTTTTTCCCCAAATATCACAACTCACTCACAAACCACAAACTAGGAAAAACTAAAACGAATTCTCAAGCTCGGATCATGTTACTTCCGCCGCAGGCGTGAATCAATAAGAGAAGTAAGGGAGAGACATGCGCAGACTTCACAATTACAGTCCGTTGAAAAAAAAAAAAAAACGCTAACCCTCGGTAAGAATAAATAGAATCACTTCGACGAATCGCGATTGAAAAGTGCAACTGAAAGCAAAAAACACAGAGAAGGCGGAATAGAAGCTTGTATTGAGAAAAAGATTTGAGAGCTCAAACCTGCGCCGCTGCGATGCGCTGTTGAAGTCGATTTGAGGGAGGAGATGCTGCTCTACTGGTTTTGAGTTTGATAATAAACCCTATATTCTTCTCTCGTCTCTGAATTATCCAAAATTACCAACGCACCCTTCTACCGTGAGATATTTTGGCTTTCCATTTGCCACGTCACCCGCCCTAGTCCAGCCTGTACTGTATTTGTGGGGCCCACCTTCATCAGCAGGCCAATCCAATCGCTCTATAAACAAGCTGCGAAATTTCCGACAGAGCTCTAATGGAGTCTCCCGCCGGCAAAGCTCTCCTCTTCCTCCCCACGAACTCACACACACTCACCGACTTCAATTCCGGTTTCAACTACCTCAACGCACTCATTTCCTCCTCACATCTCCACGCAGGCGGCTGTAGTAACCCCGTCGCGGCCGCACACCAGCCGTTCGCTAAAATTCCCAAACCAAATCCGGGCTTCTCACCCACCACCCTTTCCAGCCGGGAACTCATAGAAAACCCTAAAAAACAAAACTGGTTCAAGCCGGCGGCGGTCCAAGCTCTGTTCAAGAATCTCTCCGTTTTCGAACGGGCGCTCATTGGAGGTGCTGCCGGTGGAACCGCCGGCGCTTTTACTTACGTCTGTCTTCATCCTCTCGATACGGTCAAAACCAAGCTGCAGACAAAAGGGGCGGCGGAGATATACAAGGGTGCATTCGACGTTATCGTCAAGACATTCCAAAGCAAGGGAATTCCGGGATTCTACAGTGTGAGTTTGGCAGGTCGGTTTTTTCTAAGATTGAGAGATTACCTCCTCTGTTGATCCCTCCAACAGCCGGTGCAATGGGGAACATAGTCTCATCAGCTATCATGGTGCCGAAGGAACTGATCACTCAGAGGATGCAGGCGGGCGCCAAGGGGCGATCATGGGAGGTTTTGCTGACGATCTTCGAGAAAGATGGAATCTTGGGCCTATACGCTGGATATAGCGTCACATTACTCAGAAACTTGCCTGCTGGGGTTTTGAGCTATTCTTCATTTGAGTATCTGAAAGCTGCAGTTTTGAGGGGAACGAATCAGGTGAATCTTGAGCCCTATCAGAGCGTTTGCTGCGGGGCGTTGGCCGGAGCAATATCAGCTTCTTTGACAACACCTCTGGATGTAGTGAAGACTAGATTGATGACCCAGGCTCATGGCGATGTATTCTGTAGTGAGGGATACAGTGAAGGAGATAGTCAAGGAAGAAGGGTGGGTTGGATTCAGTCGTGGGATGGGACCTCGAGTTTTTTACAGTGCATGCTTTTCGACTATTGGTTATTTTGCATTCGAGACTGCAAGGCTCACAATTTTGAATCAGTATCTTGAGGTTGAGGTTGCTGCCCTTTCTAATGCTGCAGTAAGCAATGAAAGTGGATGAAATTTGAGGGAAGATTTTGGCATTTTTGTATGCAATAGATTTTAATTGGTGGGTTTGGAAAGCTACCAAACTTGGTTGAAAAAGAAAGACTGCAATGCTGCAGGTTAAATCACCTTCTAATCTTTGGAGCTTCAAGTAGAGGTTGATCGTATTTGATTAAGAAAGGTTTGAGCTTTTGGGCCTTGAAGTTTCCTCTAGTTTTGTGGTTTATGTGAAATGATGGAGTCTTTGCATGTTCAAGAATAGATAGATGATGCATTTGGATCCTCTCTTTGCATGCTAGCATACACTCTCCATGAACTTGTAAGAATGTTAATAATTTTAATAATAAGTCTTGGGTCAATGGATATATCATATTTAGTTTGATTGAGCATATTTATACTATTAAGAAATTTAAAGACTATCAAATAAATAATAAATAATAATTTTAATAGATAATGATAAAAATGTATGAGTAATTCTGTATGAATTTATATGATCAAATAATTAATAAGGATTTTTATCATATTTTATATTTGCTTATATTATTTAATAATATTATTTATAATATAATATATTTATGTATTTATATTATCATTAGTGTAATTACTTAAAATGATATACTTATATAATTAAATATCATTTTATGTTACAACATATTTTATATTATAATTATAATAGATTTATATATTTTAGATTAACTTTATTCCAATGGAGGAGTCATAGCCTAGTGGATAAATAATCTTTGATTTACATAGAGGTCTCATGTTTCAATTCTCTTATTTATATTTAAAAAAAAAAAAAAACCATTGGCCCGAAATTGACGGTTAGTTTCGAAAACTAGAACCGTAACCTTTATTAGGCGGGTCGGTTGAGGACTCGAACTTTACTATTCTTTTGCAGGATGAGATTAGGGGTGAGCACGAGTCAAGCCGGCTCGCAAGCTACTCGGGATCGGTTCGAAAAAAACTCGAAATCGACTCGATAGTAATCGAGCCGAGCTCGAGCTCGAGCTTTGTGATACTCGATTCGACAGGTTCGCGAGCCTTATCGAGCTCGAGCTTAATATAATTTTAATATTTATTCATAAATTTATTATTTAATAATAAATAATATAATTTTTTTTAAAAAAATTAAAATAATTTACGACCCGACGCGATTCAAACTCATCCCTCCTTCGATCCATTTCCTAATTCCCTCACTCAAAAAGAGTCCATTGGGGCCATATTCGAATTTTGGGCCAGCCCAATCCGCAGGCCTGAGATCTATATAATCAAACCCCCCCACTTTCAACGAAACCCTAATTCAGCCGCACGTTCTTGCCCACGATTTCTCACAACGGTTTATTCCTCTTCTAGGTTTTGCTACGATTGCGTATTTATAGATCTGCCTGTTCTATAATCTTCCGATTTCTATACAGTTTCATCTACAATTTCGCATCAACTTCGTTGTTTTTTCATCTTTTCCAATCCATTCAATTTTTTCTTATCGTTTTGTTTCAATGAAATACGCCCGATGATGGAAAATCTACACATTGAAGAGGCTTGACGGTTCAGGATTCTTCAGCAGTCTTTGTGCATTTCCTGGATAATCTGCCGCCGCCGCCGCCGCCGCCACCACCACCACCACTACCGTACACCTTAAAAAAAAAACCACTTTCACACGTGCACACGGAGGTTGGTTGGCTGGTTATCCGCGGCGGTGCACCGGGAGCCTCTGTTGAATCCGTCCGTCAGTTTTTTAGCCGCTTGTGATTCGAAGCTATGAGATCTGAGGGCTTCAATTTATCATCACTTTTTAAATTTTTTAAATTATACAAAAAATAAAGATTTTCTGTTGTTATTCTTATTTTGTAGTTCCTATTTTTTTCAAAATGAAGTTTTTGTATAATATTTTGATATTAACATATTACCTACCCTTTATCCCCTTTTTATTTTCTATTTTTATTTAAATTATGGGATGTGGAAATTATTGGCCAACTACTTTTCTTTTTCTTCAAATTCTCTTACCACACAATGATTTTCCAAAATTAATGATGATCAAGTTTTCTTCATAAATTCTTGTATATTTTAGTTCTTCTATTTATAAATGATGAAAATCCTATTCCTCCATGCTCTTATGCCCCAAATTAAAATAAACTTATCACCACCTTTTTAATACATAATATACCAATAATATCTATATGAGTGGGTCAACCTAGTTGTAGTCACATGCTCTCCCATATGCTTGACCATGTGATGTTTTCTAATACTTTGGTTTCTATTAAAATCCAACTAATGTATAAAATTGCATTTTTTTAATATTTGAATTGTATTAAAAATTATTTATAAGCTGTTGGGTGTATCAACCATGATTCCCATTCAAAACCATCATATTAATTTATTAGTAATGATAGGGATTATGAATTAGTAATCTTGACTAAACTTGTTTTGACCATTCTTGTATATATTTGAATTATTGGCTGAAAATCTGTTGTCAAGAGGACTTGTGTGTAAATAACAATAATCGAAGGACTAAAATGCAATTAAAAAAGTTACGTATATAGAAAAACAATGGCTAATTTCATGATTAACAATTGATTACCTCTAATTTCATCGCTGCAAATCCTAATCCTTCTTCCATTAATAAAAGTTGGTTAAAATCTTGGGAGGTGATGAGTCTTTTTGAATGTGTGAACATTCTCTCACATGATGCACGGTCCTAATCGCTTTCAATATAATGCCTCTTTTCTTTCATTTAGGGTTTCAAAACATTCTCTTTTTCCCCCTCTTTTTCCTTTATCCACGCTCCATCGGAAAAACTAGCTTCCATGCTTGAATTGGATTCTTTAGATCGCTCAGATTTTGTGGGTTCGCATTCTATTGCGTAAATTTTGAGTCTTGAGAAGTTTCTTGGCTGGTTCGAAATTTTCTAGTCAAACTGGTTCTTGAATTCCTTCAGCAATTGTTGGGTCTTTGTTTGTTTTGTTTCTGGGTCTTGATTTGAAGAGGAGAGAGAATTCTTGAATTCTTGCTTTGGTATTTGGTTAGCATTTTTTTTGCAATTTGTTTGAAATTTCTTTGAATCTGCAGTTTCATGGAATAGAAAAAGAGAATTTCTCGGAATTCTTCTTCCATTTCTCGTAGTTTCGACTTTGATATATATATATAAGAGAGATGCCATCAACAGATTATCAAGAATCATCATCTGCTCCGGCGAGCTTCAGCTTCTCGATTCTGAGCCGCCGCCGCGATCAGGTCCACTCCATGGAATCCACAACCGACTGCCAAGATTCCGAATTGGAAGCATTCCAGAAACAAGTCGCCGACCGCTTCCAAGATTTAGCAGCAACCCCTTCCGATGATCTGCTCTCAATCCCATGGATTCAGAAGCTCTTGGAAGCATTCCTCTCCCTGCAAGAGGAGTTCAGAGTGATTGTGTTCAACAACAGGAGCAATCTGAGCAAGCCCCCCATGGACAAACACATCACTGACTTCTTCGAGAGGAGCGTCAAGGCTCTCGACGTCTGCAACGCCATCCGAGATGGGATTGAGCAGATCAGGCACTGGCAGAAGCAGCTCGAGATAGTGCTCTGCGCATTGGATAACCAGAGGAGCATCGGAGAAGGGCAGCTGCGCCGCGCTAGGAAGGCGCTGATCGACTTAACTATAGCAATGCTGGATGAGAGAGAGACCTCCACCACTGGCTCCCACAGGAACAGATCATTTGGGAGGCTAAACAACTCCCAGAGGGAGACCAGATCGTTGGCCAACTTCCGGTCTCTCTCGTGGAGCGTTTCGCGGACTTGGTCCGCTGCAAGGCAGCTGCAGGCCATCAGCAGCAACTTAGCTCCACCTCGAGCTCATGAAACTTCATCCACAAATGGACTCAATGTGGCTGTGTTCACCATGAATTATGTGTTGCTCTTCGTGATGTGGGCTCTCGTGGCCGCGATCCCATGCCAGGATCGCGGCCTCCCGACAAACTTCCTGACCAGGCAGTTTGCTTGGTCTGGTTCCATTGTTGCTCTCTACGAGAGGATAATGGAGGAGTCCAAGAAAAGGGATAGGAGGAATACTTGTGGTTTGATGAGGGAGATTTACGACGTCGAGAAATGCGCTCGAGTGATGAATGAGTTGATGGATTGTGTTGAGTTTCCATTGACGGAGGAGAGGGAGAGGGAAGTGAAGGAGAGAGTGCAGGAAGTTGGGAAGATTTATGAAGCTATAAAGGAGGGGTTGGATCCATTGGAGAGGCTTGTGAGAGAGGTGTTTAGGAGGATTGTCCGCAGCCGGACCGAGGGTCTCGACTCGATAGGTCGAGCAAATGGCCACGATTGAGGACATTTGTGCGTGTGAGTTTTCGCCCGAAAATGCTGACAAAGGAAGAGAGAGTTGAGAGCTTGAAAGTGTTGTAACTTGTATGTATTAGAGAATGTGTGTCATATCATCACATACTTTTGTTTTTGTAATGGATTTCTTGGTATATTTGAAACCATATTTGTATATTTACAACCTTATGTGTAGGACACATAGGGCTAGGGATGTAATCGAATCGAGTAGTGTTGTGTTCAAGTTTTGACTTGTTTAATATTGAGCTGAACTTTAAGTTTTTTTATTGAATATTTTAAAGTTCACAAATTTTATCGAGCTTTAGTCGGGCTTAAAATTTCTAAATTTAGAATATATTTAAATTATATTCATGCTAAAATCAAAATCTTTCTTATTATTATTAGGAAGATATATCATCATTATTATTCTTAAATTATAAAAATATGGATTTTATATAATTAATTATTTTAAATTTCTTACTAATTTTAGCTAATAAACTTGCTCACAGTTTATTAGTTTAATATTATGATGTTTAAATTTAATTTATTTAATAAACAAGCTTGAATTAACTTTTATGAAGTCAAGATTCAAATAGCTCACGAACAGTTAGGTTCATTTACACGCTTCGTTATGTGCATTGTTTGAACCAAATCAGATTATACTATAAGATAAAAGAGAAATCTTGGATGGAAAAATTGGATTAATTGAGAAGGTAAAGAAGAAAATAATGGATTGCTCTGCTAAAAACAAAAGAGTAAAGAAGAAAGTGGCAATGATTCCAAAGTAGGGTCAAGGACAGCAATATTACATATTTCCACTATAATCATCAAACCTTAAAGCTACTTTAGATTCAAAACTCTCTCTCTCTCTCTCTCTACACCATCATTAGCAGCAAAACTACACAGCTCAATGCTCTCTCAACTCCAGCAAACCCCAGCACCTGCATTGCCCACACAAAGTTGAGTCATCTTCTTTTATTATCTTGCACACAAACAGCAAAAGGAGTCCAAGATTAAAGAAAAGGCCACTCTGTTATCATCTTTCATTTCATAATTATTAATTATATATTTTTACAAATAAAAAATGAATGAAAGGGGAAAAAAAAAAAAAAAAGATGACTAGTAACTTTGTTTGTGAGAATTCCAAAATTAAATGTGGCTCCATCAAGATAGAAAATGAGCCCACTTGCAGATGTGAAAATGGTGTAAATCACATGCATCACATTAAATACTGCGCCAAATTTTATGTGATCCCTGCTCTTGTCGTCAACACTTCAATGCATTATGCCGGATACAATAATTAAGGATTGTAAGTATAAAATGAGTCTACTGAATTAATATTTTATTATTAAATGCGAAAAAATTTTAATTTTTGGAAAGAAAAAAAAGGAAGACAGAGCAAATTTTAGTATGTGGCTCAGAGCTAATCTTGGACCATTTTCTTCAAGATTGCCCAAATTGAGAAATTAATCAGATTTTTACTGGGTTTGATTAGCCATTTCTGCAAGTATCATTTTCTTGAGTATTGTCCAAAGATATCGCATTTATGTATCAAGATTATAATGTGAAAAGGGAAAAGAGAGAGGGTGAATAACGGAAAGTAAAAGGGAAATGAAGTAAAAGAAAAAAGATTCAAACTTTACAGTTTTTTGACTGTGGATGATGACTGATGAATTGAGCAGAGACATAAACATAACCAAGAAATTCAGACAAAAAATGTAAGAAAAATACCTGTTTGGAGTGGCGGTGGTGACCAGATGTAGGCAAAGGACGAATTGTAGCAGAATCAACTTCGCCGGTGGGGAGAGGCACCGCCGGGTTGCTGTTGATGAACGGGATGCCCTCTTTCTCCGGCGCCACCGGGCTGGTGGCGGCCGCAGGTGCAGGGCTCGGTGAAGCGCCGTCTCGCGGCTGGAACGGCCACGGGAATGCGGGAGACGACGCCACAAACCCTCCGGAGCTAGGAGCCGGCGTCGCCGACGGCGGAGCGGCCGATGCAGGAGGAGACGATGTATCAACCTTCACCGCCAGTTTCTCGCCGGCCACGCATGCTTGGTTGGAGCCGTTGTAGAAGGCGAAGTAGAACAATCCAGCACGTGAAGTATGCCACTGCAAAAACCCAAAAAAAATAAAAAATAAAACAAAAAAACAAAAATTTGGTGTAAATTTATGATTTGCAAGCTTACAGTGAAAATGGTGGAGTTGGGCTTGGTCAAGATGGTGGCTTGAGAGAAGTTGCAGAGAGAGAAAGCTTCTTGATTCTTGAAAATGTAGAGACTGTAGTGAAACTTGTGCTGGAAAACTGAGAAAGAAAAAACACAGATTTCTTGCTGATGAGAGACAAGTTTTTACATTCATGATTTTTTTTAAAAAAAAAAAGTGGGAAACTTACTGACAGAGTCTCCTATTTGAAGGTGAGGGTTCTTCCATTCTGATACTCCATCAACCACAACTGTTGCAGACTGTGAGACTTGAAACAGTTGCAGAGTGACTAGTGAAAATATGAGGAACACAATGCTGATGAATCCCATTTTCTTGAGAAAAAAAAAAAAGACAATTTCTTGAACAATTTTCAGAGTCAATTTGTAGGAATGCAGCTGCTGAAATAAAAAACCTAAGAAATCTGTAGGGGGGTGTTGGGGTTGGGGGGTGGGGGGGGGGGTGAGTTGTCAGAAGTGTTGAGATGAGCAGAGAAAGGGGTTTGAATGCTACAACAGAGCAGGGGGGGGACATGGGAGAATGTGTAATAATATATTGGTAATGACTTTTTTTTTTTAATACAGTAAAAGTGGGAATGATTTTGTGACTGGGAATAGTTATGGAAAGAAGTAGAATAAGTAAAGAGAGATTTAATTGTAGTGGGATTTGATAGTGATGATGGGCATTATCATTCTAAAATGATTCCTCTGGTGATTATCAAAGTGCAGAAGATGTATGTATTTATTGTAATAAAAGGCCGCCCATTACTAAATGCAGACTTTTTGGTGGTGGAGGGAGTGCCATTTCAGTCTCTTTGTAACCTTTTATCAGTTTTTAATGTTTTACTAGTATTTGATTTATATATCCAACAAGATTGTAGATTCTTGTGCAATAAATTATTTATGTTTGATGTAACTACGTTTCCCACGAGGCAAGGATGGCATTAATATGTAGGGTAAATAGGAGAAAATACCCTAAACTATTGACGTTTTCGGAATAATACCCTAATTTATTCACATAAGTTAAAAATACTCTAATCTTTACTTTTATTTATGAATTATACCCTAATCTATTAATATTTTGGAAAAATACCCCAATGTATTATTATTAGTTAAAAATACACCAATCTTTAATTTTGTTTATAAATTATACCAAAGCGAGAAATATTTTTGGCTCACACAAAGATGGCAGCCAAAACAACTATCTTCGTCCCCGTTAAATATAATGTATTAAACAATCCATATTTGCTATATATTCTAAAAAGTATTTAAACTTCATGTTCTACTATTTTTTTTTGTTTCCTTCAGTTGGTATAACATCCAATCCAAACGAAGGCGCATACATTTCGATACAAGATCACATGTCAAAACACGCATTGAGAGAAAAAATAAGGAATTCAAGCAATCGAAAAAAACAAAAAAACGAGCATAACATGAAGCTTTAAATACTTTTCTAAAGATAAAATGCATTTAAATATATATATCAAATATTGATTGTTTAGTACATTAAATTTAACACGGACGGTGATAGTAATTTAGACTGTCATCTTTGTGTGAGGCAAAAATATTTCTTGCTTTGGTATAATTCATAAACGAAATTAAAGATTTGGGTATTTTTAACTAATAATAATACATTGGGGTATTTTGCCAAAATATTAATAGATCAGGGTATAATTCATAAATAAAAGTAAAGATGAGGGTATTTTTAACTTATGGAAATAGATTGAGGTATTTTTTCAAAAAGGTCAATAGTTTGGGATATTTTCCCCTATTTACCCTAATATGTATATATTATTGTTTCTTGACATGTTATTTTAAAAAGAAATTCTATACTCACTACACTTAAGGGATATAATCGAATCGAATCGAGCCAAATAATAGTGTACTTAAGTTTGATTCCTTTAGTATTAAGCCAAGCTTCAAGCTTTTTTTTTATCGAACACTTTAAAGTTCACAAACTTTATTGAGTCTTTGAGCCTAAACGAACTTTTTTAATCTAAAATGTATTTATAACATTCATTGTTATTTTGAAAGAAAATATTTATTCAAAAATTAATATCATATTCATGCTCAAATTATAGAATCTCTCATTGCAACTTGCTAGTAAGATTTAATGAAAATATTACATTTATAAAATTAATTATTGTGTATTTCTAACTAATTGGAGGTAATGAGTTTGGTCACGAGTTGAGTACTACGATGATCAAATTTGATTCATTTAATAAACGAGACTCAAATAGCTCACACACAATTTGATTCATTTGCAGCCCTACTTAGATATATAGATAAAGTGGAATGTGAGTGTACAATGGTATGCTTTCACATAGTAAATAAAAAACAAAGATGAGATGATGTTTGGCAATATTAATCTTTGTAACAAAATTACAATAAAAAGTAAAAAGGAAAGAGGAAAAGGCAAGAAACAAAAAAAAGCTACTTGAAAATAAAAAAAGAAAAAAGAAAAAGAAGGGCAGTACCCAGACAAGAACTAGAAAACAAAAAATTACCTTCTATTTGGAAAAATACAATTTCAATTCTCCTTTTCATACCAAACTTAAAACTTTCAAGTTGGTCGATGGATTCTTTTTTAAAATAATTGATAATGATGAAAACAGAATTTTGAATAGCGATTACTCAAAGACAGTGCAGTCAAACATGAGATTAGTCCGTAAAATAGACTGTCCGAAACTAAATGACACAAATAAAACAAGCCAAATCTGCTTCAGCTGCTGCATCAATAGCAAGTCCAATGCAGCATTTATTACACAAGTTTCAAACCACACACAAAATATAACGACTTGGATAATGAACTTCCGACTTGAGTAGAGGCTAGTCGCCCCGCCTCGTCTCCCTCCCCCGTTGCACGTGGATTTGGATCCTCTGCAGTGCATTTAGGCACAAGGAATGTTGTTAGTTACACACAATGAATAAAATATTAACCTAGTAACCTATAATAAAATAAAAAACAAATTCAAATTTGTGGTTAACAGATACACAGCAGAGGATCCAAATCCCGGTGCACATACCGCGATTGCAGTCTTTCAAAACACGAGGCACATTTCCACACTCGCTTCGCCACACCGCGCAATGTCCTTAACCATTGTCTCTGCGTGACGTAAAGGGAAGTTAGAACAAATATATCTTGCAGAAATACGTAATTTTAATGGAAATGCAGAGTTTGCAAACCTTTTTCTTCCAACATAGTCCAAGTGGCACAGAGCGAGGGGCGAGCCCTCGCGCAGCAACCGGTGCATGCCTCCTGTTCCATCCTTGCACCGGGATTGGAGAAGTTGATTGATTGCTATTCAGAGTCATCGTAAGTTTCTCCATCATCTGAAAGATCATCGAAAGCTCGAACATCCAACTGATAGCGAAGGATTCCTCCTATTCCTCCAAAGCCTCGGCAGAACTGAGATCCTTCTTGGGATTTGTTGGTGACGAATTCGAGCGTGCAACCAAAACGTCTGTACTCATTGGCAAACCATTCGAGCAGCGACATCTTTTCCTGAACCTCTAATTCAGCATTCGTAGCTTGATCCCGGAAGTTGCTCTGATCAGACTCCTGCTCCTTGTTCAAATGCTTTATGATTATTTCACCAGTAACAGTATTCTTCAGCGTATATCTAGTCATGTCCAGATTTTCCCACACGATAAGTGTCTCGACAGCACCCATCTCGAGAACTTTCAGTGTGTCATCGACACCAAAAACATACTTGCCAGTGTCCTGACTAATCTCCTCGAAGTACTTGCCTATTAAACGCTTCTCTTGTATGAACTTGACGTTTGAAAGGATCTCGGAAGATAGCTCGATTGCCTGGTTGAAACCATTTTCGCCTCCATAAGAAACATCCACTACATTCAAAGTCTTTGCCTGTAGACGAGGGTCGAACATATCAGACTGACAGAGTTCAGTCTTGAAGTCAGCCGAACCAGCCAGTATGAGTCCTGACACATTGGGCTGGCTTGTCTGAGGATTGATGTAGAATTGGGTGGCAAGCTCTGCTGTTTTCCTAACATAGTTATGACGCTTCTCCATCCGGAGACGAGCAAAACGCAGAGCAGACTGGCCTCCTCTTCCATGTTTCTTGGGGAGGTCCACAGTAAATTTGTGAAGAACCTCCCTAGTATTTCCGCTCAATGTTCCAAAGAGGGTGCCATTACCATCCATAACAATAAATCCAAACTTATCATCAGATTCTAAGAGTTCATTAAGCGCCTCAGTGTGGAATTTGTTGTCGCAGAGATAAAGAGATGCATTTATAGGCCTGAAAGGCTCAAAGTCAATAGTCACTTTCTTTTCCTTCCCGTCATCAGTAACAATAGTTCCAGTGTAAAGAACAAGACCATTTGGAGGAACCTTGTTGTACAGTTTCAACCTCTGTTGAGCAGATGTAATGGCACCCAGAACAGATTGGCGATTGACTCTGCTCTTGATATTAGATGCAGTTCCAAATTCATCTCCAAGCATCTTGGTAACACGGGATATTTGATCACGGGGAGGCATGATAAGAGAAATCATGCTGGTACCATTGCCTCGAGCTGCTTCCAGTGCCTTAATGAGCTTCTTGATTTTCCAAATCTCAATATTCTTATCAGTTTCTTGACCGTCCGACATTGTTCTCAAATATAAAAATAAAGGCACAGGAAAGTTCTGCAATCAGCCCAAGAAAAGTTAAAGGGCATATCTAAAGCAAACAAAAGTTACATACATGAATGATGATCCAATTAAATCAATAGAATCTCAAGAAACCAACCGCAAAGTACATGAAAGTTCATGCATTCCTTTTATGTATTTTCCAAGTTAGAACATAGACAGTTAATGTTTCAAGCGATGGCCAACATACAACCCTACAATTACAACATGTGTAGTAGAGTTCACATAAATTATTTTAAAAAGGTTCATAATTGACACTGTAATTCTATTAACAGACAAGATCTCAAGTTCGAGGGATTAAAGAAATTAAAATGTCAAGCAAATAATTAAACTAATACACATATAAAAGCACAACCATCACACATCCATCCCCACAGGCTAACTCTTCAATCCCAGGAATTTGTGTATAGAACACAACACCAATGCACTGTGAGAGTGTGTGGGTGTAATGACTAAGCGGATGTACAATTAAGCTTCATGTGTCAAAACATTCAATTAAGAATGAAATCACTCTAATGAACATGGCAACATGCTGTTTCCCGATTAAATCTCAAATAATAAATAACAAATCATCTAAAATTTAAACGGACAAATATTACTTCTAGTATTAAGTTCTAAACAATTAATTCTGAACTCAGTTGCAAACCAACACAGATTGAAATCATCTCAAAACGACAAGCAATAAGAACTCAAGCCGGAAGATTCATAATTGCAATGAACTATGATTAGTTATGAATATCTATTTATTAAAAATATAATTCATGTACGAAGCTAACATCACGGAACATTCTTCAGCGACATAGATATGAATTAGTTATTTAAAAAAACAAAAAAAAAATCAGGCAAAACAAAGCACAAGTCTATGATCGCTTCAAATTGTTCATATCCTTGCTCGGATCTAAATCCAACAAACGTAACTAAACAGCTCAAAACAATTATGGTAAACTATATATCAATCGGAAGAGTTTCTCGAGCAATCATCCAATCGAGAAACGAAAAACATACACATCACAAAATAAAATCCGAATGTAGGGATACACCGTCAA
Source organism: Plectranthus barbatus (assembly GCA_026898455.1). Classification (NCBI taxonomy): domain Eukaryota; kingdom Viridiplantae; phylum Streptophyta; class Magnoliopsida; order Lamiales; family Lamiaceae; genus Plectranthus; species Plectranthus barbatus. The sequence goes on along the minus strand of JAPKLW010000934.1, from coordinate 186,941 downwards.
AAAAATCACAATAAACAAATAAGAAACCATTGACATAAACAGCAAGATGAAGAGCATCACCTCCGACGACGAGAGCGAAGGCGTTCCACACGCGGCAGCAGCGGTTCGAGAGAATATATAGGGCGAAATAAAATAACCTAAATCAACTAGCACTTCTAAGTCCAAACATCATTGCATATTTGATATTTATAGGTTCGCAAAATAAATTCTGATTCTCCGGAATTACCCCTTGTTGTGTATCAATTGTAAGTCCAATTTAGTAATTATACATACAAATTTGGGTAATTTTATTCGAGGCCCATTCTTTTCTCATAATTAGTAAAAATTCATATACTCCCTCCGTCCCGGTGAAGTAGTCCCTTTTCTTTTCGGCACGGGAATTAAGGGTTGTGAGTGTAGTGGAATTAATATTTTATTAGTGAGTGTGAAAAAGGTTGTCATTTTAGGAAAATGAGACTATTCTATGGGACAAACAAAAAAGGAAAGTGGGACTACTTCAATGGGACGGAGGGAGTATATTTTAAAGTAATTAATTAAGAATTCAAATTTTTAATTAAATATCTTTTAATTTTTTTATAGAAGAAAGATTCTAAATCTCATATCTCTCAAGAAATTTTTTTATATAAAACATAAATATTGGAATATCTTGAAAAAAATATTCTTATATTGACTGGGCACGATAACCAATGTTTGTGAATATAGTGAAATTAATATTTTATTAATAAATGTAAAAAATTAGATATTTAAAAAAATATGATTAATATAGCGGAAGAGAAAAAAAAAACGAAACTAATATAGTAGGACTGAGGAAGTATTATTATTGACCTCAAACATACAAGCAGAGTATAATGAAGTAATAATTCACACACAAACTGAAAAAATATATATATATATATAAAAGAAAATAAACCACAAACACCCTTTTTTATTTAGGCAAACATGATAATAGGGTTGGGTATTAATTAAAAGAGGTGGTGGTGCTTCTTCCCCTCAACCCTCTCTTCATCTTCTTTAGCTTCCTTCTTCTCATGATGCTCGTGGAAGGCGTAGCCGCCGGATCCCACGGCGGCCGCCGCAGCTACCTCCTCCTCGATCTTGTGCCTGTGTGCATGCTCCGGATCCTTCTTCGCCTCATGCTTCTCGTACTAAATCATTTTGCACCATCAAAATATTGTTTAATGCAACATCAAATTGAAATTATTAGGGAAAATTATGAAAAATACTTTAAAATATTGGTTGATTATGAAAAATATAATAATATTTCTCCTTTTTCTGAATTATACTATAATATTTTATTTTGTTAATTTTAAAAAAAATTCACTATAAAAAAAATATCCCAAATATTTTTCTTATCATTGAATTATACCTTAATATTTGATTTTGTCAATTAAAAAAAATCCTCAATCGTTAATGGTATTAAAATTTCGATAAATCATACATTAAATAGTGCGTGGCATTTACTTTTTTTTTTTTATATATATGTGGCACATTCATCAGAATTTTAATACCGTTAGCAATTTGGGTATTTTTAATTGACAGAATCAAATATTATGGTATAATTCGGTGATATGAGAGATTTTAGGAATTTTTTTTTACAGTGGATGGTATTTTTAGTGGACAAAATAAAACATTGGAGTATAATACAATTTTAAAAAATCGGATTATTTTTAATAGTTGACCGATACTTCAACGTATTTTTCATATTTTCCCAAATTATTATTTTTTTAAAAAAATGAGAGAAAAAGAGTAAAGATCGATATCTTACCAAGGCGAAAGCACCGGCGGCGGCAGCTCCCAACTCGCCGGCGTGTTCTTTGTGCTTGTGGTGTTTCTCCTCTTTCTCGTATTCGTCTCGTCTGTCGTCCGTTTTCGCGTAGTACTGGCCTTGGCCGGAGCCGTCGAGGCCGTAGGTGGGGTCGGAGTAGGTGACGGCCTCGACGGGCTTATCCTCCTCCTTGTGGTGGTGGAAGAGGCTGTGGTGGTGCTTCTCCTCGGCCATTGAGAATGATGAAATGAGTGAGAAGGTAGTGTAGTTTTGAGATTAAGAGTGGTAGTTATTTGTGAGTTAGTTTGGTTTGCATGATGTGGCATTTATAGGGGAAATAGTTGGAGGGGTGGGGACCTACAAATATCCAGCTACTGGAGGAGGCACAATCTGGACGGTTGAGATCTTCCCAATATCTCATGGATTTCTAACAACACTAGATAGCAACTTGACTCTAATAATTTCAAAATTGATTATGATCCCTAATCTTGAAAATCTTAGCTATGAAGAATATTCTTAATATTCCCATTTAATCCAAGTGGAACGGTATAATTTCCCGTTCCAGTTTGGTGTTGGATTAGGGATCGATAATTGTCGGTACATAAGCAGTACGATAAAAAGTGGTTGGTTTATGTAAGAGTTTCGACAGGTGTGCGGAAGGTGAAATTAATGAATAAGAGCCACACTTGAATGAGTAGGATTCTGAACCCATGCATGATTAGAAGATATTAAAAGATATGATTGTACTTCTCGTATATCAACATGATATATATTAATTATATTTTCTGGCATTCATCGCGTGATCAAAAACCAAATGTGTTTGATCTGGGGTGAACTATGACGGATGATCCCTTCATGGTGAGTATGAGTGAAGACAAAGTTTATTGGGAAAAACTTGTATTGATTTATAGGGTCAGTTCTATCTGTTTGAAAACTAGATCGACCCATTAGTGATAAGTGGTAACATTACGATTTGTATGGTCACCTGTCAATCTACAAGCAAAATCATATTAAAGATCGTTACATAGTCGACATCGGTTGAACTCGTTCGGACCATGAGTGAATCGTTATGATTTTCGTCACGACTACATAAAATTCACACTAGAATAATAGTGTATCAAGAACTCAATACTATTAATTTTTAACTTTTATTAAAATATCAAGAATGACATAAATATAACTTCATGTTATGCAATTATATATCTTACCTAGTCTAGGTAGGTTGGATGTGTTTCAACCTCCTAAAATAAATATTGTTTACTCACAAGAAAGAGGATATTTTTTTAAAAGGAAAGATTAACCTTTAAAAAGTTTTGTCCAACATAAAAAACTAAAAAAATAAATAAAAATTACTACAACCTCTGACTTTCTTTTTTTTTTTCATCTTCATATGTTTTTTATTTGGATAAAGTGTTCGAGAAGGGTTGGATGAGAAACTGAGGCGTTGAGAAATAGGTGGGAAGTGTAATATTAAATAAATATCTTCACTAGAAAAATATTGTCTAGCTAGAAATAAGCCACATATATATGAAAGAGTTGAATGCCGTGCTCTACAATTAAATAGGCTAGTTACCCCTTTTATGATAGTCAAATTTAATTAATCAAGATTATGGATAAAGTTGAAATATAAATACTATACACATGTATGTAACTAAATTGTCACGAATTCGAATTTTCTCCCAAATATACGAGTGTGAGTTTAAATAAATTTATTATTGCTAAAAGGAAAAGTTGAAATAGCTATGCAATAATACATTTTTTTAATTTAGACTCTTGACACCTATCAATAATGTCAATCAATTAAGGTACCCATTTATTGATGACTACTTTTGCTACGACTCACCTCTAAATGCCACGACATTGCTTTGTTGATATCGATATTTTCTTGAATTTGGACAATAATGAGTGTTGCATGTCGGCAAGGTATATCTTAATTATTTAAAAATTATCATATTAGTGTGAGGGAAAAAAAAAACCCCAAATAAGTAGATTTTATTAATTTTTTTCATATAAAAAATTTAGTAAAATGAATAGAATTTATTTATAGAAAAAATATTTCCGTTGCCGGGACTTGAACCCGGGTCTCTCGGGTGAGAGCCGAGTATCCTAACCAACTAGACTACAACGGATTTGCTATTTTACAACTTAATAATTGTTTATATAAAATGATGAATCAACATCTACTGCCACTTGATGCTTGTCTGCATGGATCATGATTTCTGACCAAGGATGCTAGAACAACATAGTTTGTACAAATCCTTCAACCAATGTACAGACAGTTTCACCAGAATATGAAACTCATTCTCTTGCATGAGTTTGAATGAGTATTCTACTTTGATTGATATATTGAACAGATGAACTAACAATCAACAATCAACAATCTTCACCAACCACATTACAAGTTACAGAAGTCTAGATCTTCCATTAGAGTAATCTCCTGCAGTTGTTACAGCTCGCGTTATATGATTCCTGCATCATCATCATCATCAAGATACATTTGATTTTCTGTATTGATTGAATATAAATATGCATCTTGGCTCACCTCTTAACTGACACTACTGTTTAACTTGAAGTGAAGCTTCGATCCGTTTGGTGAGTGGGTCTGCACTCATTGCACCCTCCTGAAAATTGATATGTAGGGAAGATGATGAGAAAATATTGTCAAGACCACAGGAGGGCACCTGCGATTGAATCGTCGCACGTTTCTAACAAGATACTAGCTCTGAAACTAGAGCATCATGACACCCTAATACCAATTTTGAGGAAGAAACAAGATTCGTGTGTTCAATACATAGATATATACTGGGATGCATTCGAAGCAGATTCGTGTTATCTAATCAAACCAAACAGAAGAAAAGACTTTCTCTAAGAGGGATTGAACCAAATAGTAATTGGATTTCATATATAACAGATATCACAGTGGATCAACAAGATAAACCAGCTCGGAATCCATAATCTCGTCTCATATAGACATTCCTCTCTTAAACACATGAATCCATAAGCAAAAACCAAACCGAAGAAAGACTTTCTCTAAGAAGGATGCTTGATTCAGTTATTATAAATACCATTTTCCAGATGAACCAAATAGTAATTGGATTTCATATAACAGATATCACAGTGGATCAACAAGATAAACCAGCTCGGACTCCATAATCTCATCTCATTCAGACCTTACTCTCTTAAACACATGAAAAGGGTCTATACCTGGAGTTCAGTGCCCTACCTATTGTATAAATCTACACTTGCACACCCACCAGTGAGATTTAATCAAACCATATACGAAACTCATAACAGATATCACAGTGGATCAACAAGATAAACCAGCTCGGACTCCATAATCTCATCTCATGCAGACCTTCCTCTCTTAAACACATGAAAAGGGTCTATACCTGGAGTCTGGTGCCATGCCTAATGTATAAATCTACACTTGCACACCCACCAGCAAGATTTAACCAAACCACATACGAAACTATACACAAAGGTGGAAGCTAACTCATTACTTACAAAGCGGTCCAATGGTTCCCCATCCTTGAACAAAATGAAAGTTGGCAAAGCTTGTATCTTGTATTTGTTTGCAATGTCGGGATACTTCTCGGTATCAATCTTAACAATCTGGATTTTATCAGTCATTGAGGCACCAACTTGATCCAGAATAGGAACCATATATTGGCAAGGACCACACCTGCCAAGAATAGCACAATCATATGAAGACCTCTCCAACTGAAGTGTATAAATGCAGAACCAAAAGTCACGGGGGAGGCTTTGAAGATGAAAATAGGTTCATTTAGCTACACATCATTTCTATAACAAATTAACAATTATACAATCTTGCAGGAAATCATCACACACACCTTGGATAAACACATACACATAGAGATTGAATTAAACGGATGTAAGAGGCAATACCAAGTAGCATAGAAGTCAACCAGTACTGGCTTATCAGAATTCTCCAACAACTCCTCAAATGAAGTGGATGACTGCTTATTTGATGCGACCTTAAAAGAGTAAAATCCAATTAATTAGATGATGAAGTTAACAAGTTTATTAACCCATATATTGCTCAATTACATGATCAAACCGAGTGAGACCAGAATCTAGCGCTAATTAAAATGGAGATCAAACCCGAAATGAAATTCAAAGTTCCAACCAACTAACTTTATTTTTTTTTTTTGTTCACGAAACACACACAAACGCGCACATATGCAGAATTACCGGCGTGAGCGTTGAATGGCGGGGCTTAGATTTGAGGCAACGGTTAGAGAATCGAAAAATGCGGAGCTCGGCGGGAAACTGGAGAGACGAGAAACGAGCGAGCTTGGAATGGGTGAAAGGCGAAGCTTCAGCAACGATGGAAACTGCAGCCGTTGTAGAAATGGCCATTGATTTTAGCTCTGAGTTGTGTTGCTTGTGTAAACCAAATTTGGAGATTTAAACAAAAATATTTGTAATAAAATATGAAAAAAAGATGGCGTGTTGGTATGTTGGAGTTGGATGAACGCAATGATGAAGCAAAACGGCAAAACCCATTTTTGCACGAGAAAGCAATGGAATCAAATATCGATATTAATATAGACTATAGTTGTCCTATTTTAACTTATATAGTTATAGTTTTATTTAGGGGTGGACACAATTTGGTCTAAACTAGTTAAATGGGTCAAATTGAAATAATTTGATTGGTTTGATGACCAAGAATTTGGTCGAACTGGATAATTTTTTAAATCGTATAATTTGATTTGACCGACGATTTGTGATACAAAATCGGTTGTTTTGACGGAACAGGACTGCTATTATAATAATATTTAAATTATATATAATGTAATACAATTAATGTTTCTTATAATATTTATATAATATTTAAATGTATGATTTGTTAATTCTATCATTATTTATTAATGTTAATAATGTATAAATTACTTTTCCATTAAAAATTTTGTCTACTATATAAATATTGACATATTATCAATTATTTATGCCGTTGCGATCTCAAGATTATTTTACAGTTGCATAGATTTTTAATTTTCACATAATAAAAATTTTCAAAAATAAGAAATGATCCATGTCCCGACTATGATTGTTGAATTGACATTCCAAACTGTTAAACTGACCGACAAAACAGTTTGGTATGGAATATTAATTTGGTCAGTTTGTTTCGAAAAAATTTCAAACCGTTTGATCGATACTTTATCTCTCAAACCAACCAAATTGGATACCCTAATTTTATTTACTTTAAATAATTATTAAAGAAGAAAAAAATAAATGGGCGTCTCTAGGGGTGTACATGAACCGAGCTGAGCTGAATAGTAAGATGCTCGAACTCGATTCGTTACATGTTTACCAAGTTCGAGCTCGAGAATAAAAGCTTGAATACGGCTCGAGCTTGGCTCGACAATATTAATTATCTAGCATAACTCGAGCTCGAACTCAGAATTTTAACAAACACAACTTATATTATACAACAATTCACAATACCAAACAAATACTATAGTAATTTAATTCCAAATGTGCAAAAAAGTACTATCTTAATTACAGATATCCAAAAGCATTAAAAAAAATCAACTATTTAAATGTCCAAAGCATAAAAAACAACTATCCAAATACTACATAAATGTAACAAACTCTTTGAAGCAACACAACCACCTTCCGAGCCAATACAAACTCCATCACTTCCTGCATAGAAATTGATGTAAATAAATATTAAATACTAAAAGAAAACATGTTAAGTTTGCATCTAAGGAAAGAAGAAGCACCAAGAACCAAGCACCAAGCTTCAATTAAAATTCACATCCTTCATACCAATTTTATCCTTAAAAAAATAAATTTAAACGAAAGTTAGTCAAACTAATATAAAAATAAATATGAATAAAAAATTATTTATAATGATTGATTAAAGATACTAAACAAATGTTTACTTTATCTTTCCCTTGATACTGTAATGAGCTCTAAGTCAATCTCCCGTACATAGTAGCATTTGCACCGAATCCACACCTAAAGAGGCACTGTGTGGATCAATAACTCTTCCACCGGCCCTGAAAGCTAACTCTGAAGTTACAGTAGTTATAGGAATAGATATCACATCACAAGTCATTTTAGATAAAATCCTAAACTTCAATTCAGTTGCTCTATACCATGATATCACATCGAAGTCATCACTTCCAACTTGCACCACAACTCCTTCATCAAGATACAAATCTAGCTCGGACTTCATGTGAGCAACACAATCTACATTTTAACAAAGTATTATGATTCAATAGTTTATATAAATATATTATGCATCAATACTATGTTTATCTTACTTTTCCATTATCTATACATTTTAATAAAAATATTATGATTTAATAGTTTTTATAGATATATTATGCATTATTAATTTTATTTTGAGTAATTATAACTTAGGAGTTTGTTTTAACTACATGTTTTATTCTTACTTTATGACTTGATAATATATATATAGAGGTTAGATCATATGAGAATAGATGTTAATGTAAGAAATGAGAATAAATCTCAGCCTTTGATTTCACAAGATCTGCGGTCATGCTTTAATAATTTACTTTTTTTTTTTATCCTCCGCGAACTTCATTATTACATATTTAAGGGTATCATTGTCATTTAACCTGATGGTATCTCTCTCAAATCATTTCCATTTTCATTTTATCCTCCGCGAACTTCATTATTACATATTTGGATCTGTAATTCCTTTTCTTTTTTATTTTTCACAAGATTTTGATTGTATTGTTGAGTCATCCAATACTCTAAAATTAAATTAAATTTTATTATTATTTAATTGAATTTTTTAATTTAATGAAGTTTTAAATAAATAAAATAAACTTAACATATTCTTCTGAAAAATTAATTTTATTTTTATTTAATTCAATTTTTCTCATTTAATAAAGTATAGAGGGGATAAAATTAAGAGAAATGTTTCTAAAAATTTGATTTTTTTTCTTTTAATGATGTATATAGGAGATAAAATAAAGAGAACTGAAATACTTTTTCCGAAAAATTAATTTTATTTTTATTTAATTTAATTTTTTCCATTTAATAACTTATAGAGGAGATAAAATGAAGAGAAATCTTTCTAAAAATTTGATTTTTTTTCATTTAATAATGTATATAGGAAATAAAATGAAGAGTATTGAAATCATTTATTTCCAAAAAATTAATTTTATTTTTATTTTTTTTATTTTATAATGAGCAACAATTGAGATAAAATGAAGAATGACTAAAATATAATGAAGAACTGCTAAAATAAAATGCATGTCACATATAACATCAAAATTCACATCGAATTTATTTTATAATGAATCACAATTGAGATAAAATGAAGTTTAACTAAGATATAATGAAGAACTGATAAGATAAAATGCATGTCACGTGTAACATCAAAATTCGAATCGAATTTATTTTATAATGATTCGCAATTGAGATAAAATGAAGTATAAGTAAGATAAAATGAAGTATATAATACATAAAATGAACAAAACACAACTCTTGCGCCTTGTACGTTCGTAATGACTATGTTGCCCTTAAATGAAGTAAAATGAGGATATTATGCCGCGTTTTTTGTTAAAGCTCTTATGTAATCTGGATCGTTGATGTTGGCAAATCTATGGACGAGATTTATTCTCATTTCTCATGATAAGGACTATTCTCACCAGATCAACCTCATATATATATATATATAGAGAGAGAGATAGACAAGCTAACTACATTATCTAGGCAATATATGGTACATTACGAAAGATATTAATAAAAATTAAACATATTACAGTAATCTAAAACATTGTGTAAAATTACTAACTTGATAATGATTAATATAACACATTGAATAATCAATAATTGAAAGATCAAACAAAATTCACTAAAAAAAAAACAATAATAAATCTAATTGTCTATCAAACTTATAAATATTCATGATTCTCTTTTGATGGAAATACAACACCAACTCACAAAGCCAATCGATTTATGTATGTGGTTTAGCCTTCTTCGAAAGTCTACATCCACGGGCTAGTAAATTTATTTCTATTGAGAATCAAGAAATCAAGTCAAAAAAAAAAAAAAAATCTTTCAAACTAACTATCGCTTTTTATGCTGCTATTATCTCTAATAGAATCTGATGTTTACACTATTGAATAAGAAGCAAGAAATAAATTGAATGCTCCCGGTGATAAAATATTCTCCATAGTTTCCTCAATGAACAAAAATTATTGGGGAATGAAATTATCTATTTATAGGGATAATTAATAACTATAAATGTTAAGTTTATAATTTCGTTAATAGAAAATCAAATTTGGTTGATTGATTATAAATTGTTCATATTTAATTATATACCATTATTGGTATATTATCATTGAAATATTCAAATATTTAGGTGTGCATTTTCTAATACCGTGTGAAAATATTTTAAAATAAATACTTTTAGTTAAATATTCTCAAATATTAAATATGTTAATATTTGATATTCATATCTATGTATATATGAGAATAGAATCGTACTTTTAATTACATTAATGTGTCGTACTCTCCTATTAAACAATACATTAACCTAGAAATATCATAATAAAATTTTATGATAGAGTTAATTAATCGTGTATTGCTATTAAACTAAGCATTTTTCAATTAAATTAATTTAAAATATTTTTTAATTGTTTATAATAATTTTTTCCTAATTGGTATTTTTAGTTGATAATTTAAATTGATTAATTAATTTAATAAAAATTATTATTACTTTTAGTTGCAATGAAATTTTGTTTACATATTTTTAAGTGCATCTAATTTTATAAATTTAGTAGATATTAGTTAAATTTATTTCTTTTGTGCATGATGAAACTTTTTCCATAATTAAATAGTTAATAAAATTATGTATTCAAAATTTGGTATATTTTTTTCTAAATCAATGAGTAGATATTATCATCCAAATTTTGAAGTGATTGTGTAATATATATTATCATTCGAGTTTACTTAAATTGAATTCAATACATATTCATTTATTTACTTAATTGTGTGTATAATTATTTCCTCAATTACACAAAAATAATTATATTTGTAATATATGAATGATATATAAATCCAATCATTTCCAAGAATACCATAACTTTGATTTTGAATTATTAGGTATGATTATAGAATGTTTAACTTATTAATTAATGAACTTAATAGTTCAACTAATGTAACTGATTACTTTCATATATTGTCTCCGGTATTGTTTTAATATATATAATATATATATAGATTTTAGCTTTTCATTATGTGTACGTTTTTTAAAATATATTAAAATAGTTGTATATTGAACAATTATAACTTAGGAGTTTGTATTATTATATATTTTTATCTTACTTTTTTATTATCTACACATTTTGACAAAAAATTTATGATTCAATAATTTACATAGATATATTATGCATTAATACTTGTATATTGAATTATTATTACTTAGGGGTTTCTGTTAATTATATATTTTAATCTTAATTTTCAATTATATGTACACTTTTAAAAAGTATTAAGATTTAAAAATTTATATAATTACATAAATCTTCATCTTAATTTTCTATTACTTGTACATTTTTTAAAAAATATTAAAATTCAAAGTTACATTTTAAAAATATATTTAAATTTAATAAGTTTATATAGATGTGTAATATAAATAGTATAGAAATAGAAAAATACATAAACGAGCTTTTTAACGAGTTTACTCGCAATCTCTTAAACGAGTATGTTCGCGAACATGTAAACGAGCCTGCTCAAAGCTCTGTTCGAGTTCGAACTCCAACATGTTTGCGAACTTGGCGAATTAAATACATCCGAGCTCGAACTCAGTTCGTTAACTTTATCGAGCTCAGTTCATTTTTTAAACAATCGAATTTCGAAAGAGCTTTTTTCAATTCGATATTCGAGTAGCTCACCTAATGTACACCCCTAGACGTCACTACTATCAATAAACCAAAACTAAGATCTAAAATTTTCATAATACAACAACATATCATCGGCTCCATACAAAGTTAGAACAGAAGCAGTGAAACAAAAAAAATCAGCCGTCGCTGAACAAAGTGAAGGCAACAAAGACTACAACAAATGTAAACAAAATGGTTGCACCAGAAAACACCCACAAAGCCCTACCACTGCTGCTCTCTTGCCTTGCCTCACTGCTCAGCTCCACCTCTTCCACAAGCTCCCGGACTGCATCCATGTCCGAGTCTTTGGCCGCTTGCACGAGCTTGCTCTGAATCTTCTCGAGTTTTTTCAGCCTCTCGAGTCTGGGAATGTCCTTAATCGGCCAGAACACACCTACCATCTTCCACAGGAAGATGCCCATGTAGATGGCTAGAATGCAATCCACGCTGTAATGGTGGCGCTCCCGGATTTCGCGTTGGGCGCTGTGCGCCACTAGCATCCATATTATGGCTGATGTGAACCCTCCATAGGCTTCCTGCAGATGACAGCAAAAGGGTTGGAATTAGGGGTGAGCAAGAAACCGAAAATCAAACCGAACCGAAAAATTGCAGTTATTTTGGTTCGGTTATTTCATTTTTCTGTTCGATTAGTTTTTTTTTTCACTATTTCGATTTTCGGATCAGTTATTTTTTTTCCAAACCGAAATAACCGAATTTATATATATAGTACTAGTAAAAGTATATATTTATATTGATATATAAATATATTTTCAATATTCTATATATATATATATATTAATATAAATACATATATAATTTCTATTTTAGATTTTTAATTTTATTAATTTATATTAAAACTCGGTTATTTTACTGGCCAAAACCAAACCGAATAACCAAATACTCACCCTCAGTTGGAATGGAACCGAAGTTTCCATGAAAGCCATGGTATTGAGAGGGGGGGATGTTTTCAGATTTGAAGACTTACTGTCCATGCCATAGCAGTTAAGACAGCAACAAGCATGTGGCCGCTGTATATTAGGTCATTGCACCCGCCTCCGGCTTTTTTCAGAAGATGGTACCATGGAGAAGAGCCTTCCGAAGATGTAGGCCGCATGAATTCAGCTAGAAAGTTCATCGCGCCCCAGTTTGGTTGGAAGCCAGCACCGTGTTCTACTGCATCGGCTGAGAGAGAGAGACAAGACAAGTCAGCAAAACATCCAAGAAGCAGTAAAAGCAACATCTGTGAGAGAGACATACCATAAGCTATATCGAGATGAATAATACGGCGTATGGCAGTAGGATCTTTGGAGTACGGAACATAATATTTCTCAGCCCAATTATGTGGATGAGGAGGCACATGGAATCTAGCTGAAGCACACCATGGCCGTGGTGAGGGCAGGATTGTAGATACAAAAGCTATTGTCCGAAGAAGCCGCCCTATACCCATGGTGAACATGTATCTTGCTCCCAGGCCTAGACCAGGAGCTTCAACTGAATTAAACAACACCGAGAATCCAAGCATAACAAACAACATCAAGAAATGGTGCAGCCCGATAATACGAGCTCTCAGTATGTCCACCACTATTTGAGGTAATGTCTCATTCAATGAGAGCAGCAGCCATTGTCCAACATCAGGGAGAGGCGGCGTTTCTCTGTCGAACACAGAGAAATCCCGTCACGAATCAAATGATAAAGAGTTATTTTCAACACTATCACTCCACAAAACTAGATTGCAGGGATAGAACTTTCCAAGAGTAGAACTTTCCATTTACAAGGCATCTACTTCTAAGTTCTAACTATTCTTCAACAAAATCCCAACAAATTTCTTGAGAAACAGAGCAAAAACCATCCATATTTCGGCTTGTTCAAGCAAATAAATGAGCATCTATACCAAGAATACTTACAATTCTGCTCTGCTAGGGTTTAACAACTGAATCCAAATATGGAAGTTTCACTAATGCACTTACCATATCCAGCAATGAATATATTAATAGCAATCATTTCAGCAAACATTAATTCTTGCTTTGTTCAAAGGATTAATTGTCCTAAAGTAGCAATTATCCGTTTATTTATAGTCTGAAACCACTGCAACACAACACTTATCCCATTACTCAGTAAAGGAAACTGAATAAGGAAAAATCCTTAAATGGAATTTGAAATCCAGAACTTCAAATCTGAGATGCTATTGACAAAACGGTAGATAAAAACAGAAAATCTGTCATAACCCTAAACCCCGTGAGCAGATATGTATTCATAAAAACATATGTTAGTATTAGTATACATACTTGTGCCAATTCAGACCTAGAACAGCAGTGACTGAGCGAACTGAAATTGCTTCAAATACAAGAGCTGAAGCCATGAAAAGCATGGAGAGGATAAAGGGAATGGCCGCCCGCAGCTCCAGCGACCAATGCTTGTAAAACGGGACGCGAATTACGGCGGCGATAGCGAGGACCACCCAGAGAGCTGGCTGCAGGCGCTCGTGCCACGTCGGCGAAAGGTGGCGGAGGTAGTCTACACCCACGTAGGCTAATGCAGCGATCCCCAGGCCGGCGGAACTTCCGCCGCGGCGGCGCCGCTCCGGGGTCGGCGGCGATCGCATCTATGCTGCGGTGGTTGAGGAAAGCACAGTGGTCTGGCGGAATCGAGCTAGCTCCCAATTTAGCATTTAATATTTATAGATTTATAAATTATTTTTATTTTCTCTCTCAACCAATCACAATTCTTACAACTCTCTCTCCTCCTTTTTTAAATTACTTTCTTGCCAATCTTGTGATATATTCAATTCACTGTCAATTTATTTTATTATTATTAGGGATGTTAATTGGATTAATCCATCGATTTTTGAGCTAATCTTATCGAATTGTGAATTATTCGGTCGTGCACAATCGAGCTGAAATTCTTTCAAGCTAAAATAACTTGACTCTAATCTTAATCCATCACTTTTCAAACTAGTCCGTCAGGCTGATAAATTTATAAATTATTTTTTAGTTTTAATATTTTTCATGTCAATAAATATTTTTTCACGATAACAATTTTCAAAATAATAAAATATACTCTCTCCGTTCCAGTAGAATAGGTCCTCTTACCAAATCGGGCGTCCCAACTAGGGGTGTGCAGAAACCGAACCGAACCGAAAAAATCGACAAAAACCGACCGAACCGATAAAATTCAGTCGGTTCGGTTCGGTTCGGTTTTCGGTTGAAATTTGTAAAAACTGATAAGCTATTGGTCGGTTTTCGGTTTCAAAAATTTTATCCGATAAACCGACCGATCGACCGATAAGCATTTAATTAAATATATATATATATATATATATATATATATAATATTAAAATATATCCTAATTCCTAAATTCTCATTCTCTCCTCAGGTGAACTCTAATCCCTACCCAGCCGACTCAATCTCCTACGGGAGCCGACCCCCTAACAGAGCCGCTCGCCGTCGCCGCTCACTGCCCACCGTCCGGCGCCCGTTCTCCCCCCCCCGCCGCCCTCTCACCGGTCGCCTGCTCCTCTGCTCCCCCGCTCCTCCTCTCGGCTCTCGCTGGTAGCGCTCGCTGCTCCCCCTCTCACTCACAATCACAGTTTGGTTCTACTCGGCTGCTCCCCCTCTCGCCGGTCACCGCTCAACGGCCCCTACTCCGTGCTCGCCTACTCGCCGCTCCTCTCTTGGCTATTTGATTTTTTTTAAAATTGTGGCAAGCTTATCGGTTGAAACCGAACCGATAAGAACCGACCGATATTATCGGTTCGGTTGTAAATGCATATCGGTCGGTTCCTCTTATGGGTTCGGTTGAATCGGTTGGACAGTTTTCGATCGGTTTTCAACCGAAACGACCGATTGCACACCCCTAATCCCAACAGAATTGTCCCCTTTCTAAAAATGATAATTTTTTCACTCAATAATAAAGTATCAATTTCACTAACTCATTTTACACTCTCTGAAAAAAAATGGGGCTATTCGGAGGGACGTAGGAAGTATTTTTTATCGTTAAGAAAAATTTAAAAATACATTACAATTTTTATATATTCATATATTTAAATTTAAAAATATATTATTTTATTATTTATCAATATTTATAGATTATAAAATTTGTAAGAATCTAATTATCTATTATAAATTATTTATATTAAACTTAAAACTTAATCAAGAAATATGATAATGAATAATATAAATAAATTTTTGTAATAAAATACGTACAAAAAATTAATCTAGTCAATTAGACCAAACCACGATTTTCAGGCTCAAATTATTCTATCCCGAGCTATTCAGTTAAAAAATATTCAGACTAAAATATAGCAACTCTAATCTACATTTTTACTTTAATTAATCGAGCCAACCCACGGGTTCCGGATACATGAACATCAATAATTGTTGCAATAGAATATAAGATATTTAGATAAGCAAACAACTCAAAATCTTTTAGAACTCATTTATTTCACTCGAGGTTTCCACATAAAACAAAAGTAAAAGTAAAAATACATTTATAAATCTCAAGAAACTGCGGGAAAAATATACTAAGCTATCACAATGCACTGCAAGCAAAAACAAGTAGAAATGAGAAAAAAAAATTGAATGAATAGAAGCCTAGTAACATAGCCTATG
The DNA here is from genome assembly GCA_026898455.1 of Plectranthus barbatus. Taxonomy (NCBI): domain Eukaryota; kingdom Viridiplantae; phylum Streptophyta; class Magnoliopsida; order Lamiales; family Lamiaceae; genus Plectranthus; species Plectranthus barbatus. The sequence continues at coordinate 170,681 of JAPKLW010000934.1, read as the reverse complement.
TACAATGGGAACACCACACAAAATCTCTAAGAAGAGGAAGAACAAGGCAGGCAGCAGACTCTACCAATCTGAATGAAGAACCACTGCACGGGATTCGGGCCGTCGTCGTTGTTGTCCACAGATGATGCCGGTGGTGGCAACGGAACCTCGGCTGGCAAGTGGCGGTGGAAGGCATCGACTGCAGCTCCTACGCCATCTTCATTCGCGATACGAGCTGCTACTTCCATTGCTCGAGATTTCACCTGCAAGATTGTTTCGATTTCATCAAGCAAAGTAGAGGGAGACTCAAACCAAGAACTAAATTAGAGGTAGCCACCCACGGTTCCGGTTCCAAGAAACTGGAACCTTAACCGTCCCGTTACTGTAGCAGTTCCAGTTCGGAACTATAAACAGCCACTTCCGATTCGGTCAAAATTGTTTCTAAATTTATTATTTTAAAAAATCTTGATTGAACTGCCGGTTCTAGTTCAGAACCGCCGGTTCAGGTGACGGGGCATGCTTTGATTGGCCGGTTTAAAATTTCAAATTTTGCCACCGGTCAATGGTTCAAACGGGTTTTTCGATTTTTTTAAAAAAATTTAAAATTTTGGTGGTTCAACGGTTCGGAATCACTGGTTCCGTTTTTTCGTTGAACTTGAACCAGCCCACCCAAAAGTAGTTCCGGTTCCGAACTGTGAACCCACGGGCCGGTTCGGGCAGTGCCGGTTCCATTTGGCCACCTCTAAGCTAAATGCATGCAGTGTTCTTCACAGGTACCTCTGGCTGAAGCATGAACGTTATAGCTTCGGTGAGGGATTCGACAGTTAGCTGCGATATGGGGATCGGAGCAGGTCCGAGTCCTTTCTGGGAGATTATCTCTCCCCAGAAAAACTGATCTCCGAAGAATGGAACGATGGTCGTCGGACACTGCATAGCATAAGAGCAGATTGATAAACAAATTGGAAAAAGGGATCTTCAATTAGAAGAATGTTTCAAAATGTGAAGGAAGATCTGATCTTTCATCTACCCCTGCTTTCAGTCCAGTTGCAGTAGTCCCAGCTCCACCATGATGAACCTGCAAAACACATTTCGATGTTTGAGAATACGGAAGATAGGTTTCTTACGTCATAACGAAAACGTATGATGAGAAGGTAGCTGCAAACTAACCACAGCAGAACACTGAGGAAACAACCAGTCATGAGGGCAGTCCACGAGTACGAAGACATTGTCCGGAATATTCGAGTCTGCAAGGTAAGAAACTCAAGCTCTTGACTAATAGTTTACAAATTGCATGCAGAATTTATCAATATAAGTTTTGTGAAACATTGAGGATTAGAGACGGAGTTAAGAGGAAGCCGAAAGAGATTACTTACAATTGCCGAGGTCTCCCCATCCACGATCTATGATTCCTCTTTGACCCGTAATCTTTAGAGCTTCCAAGATGGTCTTCGTAGTTTTGTTTGGATCGTCCAGAGGCTTATAGAGCAGACAATTAATACTGTTAATGATTCGGGCCAAACTCTCGAAAACCACGAAAAAAGAAATGCACCGACATACTAAGGAGAGAGTAAGCATGACTGTTGTTCAGCATTCTGTGTTTCAATTTGGAAGATCTAAGCTTTTAAATATTTGTTTTGGAAGAAGCAGCAGAAAAAATGTCACATAAGGTAGAAAAACAGAAAGCGGAAGAAGTTATACGACGTACCATGCTTCCAAACCCGATATAAATTGGTTGAGACCCCTTCTGTATCCACTCGACGAATTCTTCAGATGGTTGATACTTTGATCCGAGGTTAAGAAAGCAGTAACCGACAACGTCAACCAGGGGCCCCCAGTCTGCCATCAAATAGTGACATTAGTCGTGAGAGTCGACGAGAGAGAGAGAGAGAGAGTCTAAAGAAAGTTTAAACAGAATATCAGTTTTAAGAGGCAGTTGTGGATGGATGCTATGGCATAGACTGCTGTAAAGGTATAATCTTTGAACTACAGATAAGTCTGAAGGATAAACCCATGTGGTTAATTTCATATTCTGAACCAACGTTCAACGAAATTCGAGAATCTGAAAATACGGAAACAATGGACTTACCATCTGGCTTGGACACAACATGGGGACTCCACATGTAGCCTGTTGGTAGATGGGAAATTGAGCCATGGTATGAGCTGAAGTAGGCAATAGGGGGAAGCTTCAGTTTGTTTCTCCGGAACTCATTAATAAGTCCTCGTATGCCCCACCATATCAATAAATCCACGAGAATATACGAAAGCTGGATCAATCAAGAAATATCATGGTGCGTATTTCATTTGGAATCTAGTTAAATCAACACGTTGAAGAAGAGCGTAGCACATACCCAGTATCCTGCACTTTGAGGTACGCGTGCTAACGGGTGAGGAAATGCATACGTTGGCCTGTAGTTCGGCACACGATCATAAGTTTGCGATGAACTCGTAATGGAAAAGGATAAACTAATCACTGGCTACTTAAATGAAACAGATGAACGGGAGTTGAAGCTTACGTCCATGGCATTGTGAAGAAGATATGCAAGGGAACACCCAGAGCTTCGGCCACATGTGCATGTCCTGGTAAATGAATATATATAAAAAAATTGAATAAAAGAAGTGTTATCGAATTTCATCATTTCTAGATAGAGTACCTGTTATGAATTAACGAGCTAAACCACAGAAAACGTAACACGAACAAGAGTACAACAAGAACACACAAGATTTTAACGAGGTTCGATCAAATGATCCACATCCACGGAAGGTGATTTTATAAGATGATGAGTTCGCACACAACTGGAAGAAGAATACTCTCTCTCTAGTTGCAGAAAACAGAAAAACCGAAGGAAGATGAATATTGAGTGTTCAGCTCAAACAACCGTTCCAATGGCTATATTACTCTCCAGCTACCAGCTCTTGACACGTGTCAAAACCGGAGAGGCACACACTAATAGAAACGTAACAATATAACACTTAGTCGATTTCTTCACAAATTCACAGCACCAAACACGAGAAGTCATCTCCTAACAGTATCTCAACAGTAATATATTCCAAGATTCCTGAAGGCACTCCAAACAAATGCAGATTGCAGACTAATAAATCAAGCATATTTTTGCATTACAATTACACTCACCAACGGCAAGACACAGAGATTTTAGAGATATGAAATTCACTTTCTTTTTAGGGTTGGAAGGGTTCTTGCATAAGAGAATATTTACCCTCCTAATCCCAACTACCCTAACTACTTACGAAAAACTAATTGCATAGACACATTGGTTTTGTTCAAGCTACTCGGTTTATGATTTATTAAGAGTCCGGTGCATCTTACACTCCATTGATTGTATTTTGCTAATCAAAAAATGAAACAGGAATCTTCTTTGCATAATCTTGTTCAGAAATGCTACGATTTCAAAACAAGAACAACATCAGATCAGGATAGTTTTGCAATAACTAACCATAAGCAGGAGGATTCGCGATAATTGCCTGGGCCCTAAAAGGTTCACCAGTTACTGGATCTGGTTCTGTGCAAGCTGGAAGGAGAGATTCGATAATGGCCTTTATTTGTTTACGTTGTATGGCGATTTCTCCAGGTGCTGATGGAATAAGACCTTTATTTCTGGCCATATCTACAAATGCATGAAATAGAATAAATCAAGCAATGCTCAGAATCGTCAAATGGTCAATACATTTTGGAAACTTGGTATCTCAAGATAAGAATTTAGAAGATCGAGAAAAAAACCAGAACCATGAACTTATATGATCTGCTCTGACAGACATCTATGACGAAACATCGTAAACAATAGAAACTAAAACTATGAACTAGATAAGAAAGCAATGGAAGCATGAAGAAAATAAACCAAAAAATAATAATAATAATAATAAAATAATGCATGATAGTAGTCTGCATAGCATAATTCATCGTATACTTTGGGATTCAAAGGTCATCGAGGAGTCATAACAGTTATACTCCTATAGGATATTGATAAAAGATATTCAAGAAAGTTTAGGGCCACTTACATCCAGCCAATACACGAGGGTCACCACCAAGAGGGTAAAAGTCTACCCCAGCTGACTTTACAAATCCACGGAAATTGGAATGAGTTGCCAACCTCACATGATGCCCATATGCCTGTTTTCATGTAGAAATAACAATTAGATAAATTATAAACTTTTCGGGAGAGAGAATTATGTTGTCTGAAAACTAATTTTTTGAGTGGCAGGAGGTGAAAAGGCAAGAGAAAGTGGATAAAACTCTCACATACTCGAGCACTCGGAAAATTATGCCTTACCTGAAGTTTTCTTGCCACAGCAAGGAAAGGCTGAACATCTCCTCTTGTTCCAACTACAAGCACTGCAATCTTTAGTTTCGGGATTGATTTATTATGATCGGTAATAATATAATCAATAGTAGAAGGAACTCTCTCGAACTGTCGGAGCTCTAATAACTCGGAAGCTACAGGAGAATCCTTAGTGAGGTCAACCTCCACAGTTCCATCATTTTGGATCTTCACTATTTCTACTATTAACTTTTTCTGGGATTGAACAACACAACACAAAAGTATAAATCAATAAAAATGTCTGATCGAAGAAAAGGGTGCACTAACTTCATTCTTGAATACTTATTAACAAGAGTGAATAAGCAGTAACTACTCATAAAAAATTTCAAGGGTAGTATCCATAAAGAAGCATGATTCAAATTTTATATAATGTGAACATGCATATCTCTGTGATGAGAGTAGTGACATTTATATCAATATCTTTTTAGATAATCGTATGAAACCATAGTTTCGGATGCCATAATCATATTTGAAGTAGGGGGATTCAGCACCTCGTCCAATACTTAACACAATCATAAGAAAACATTAGCAAACCACGAAAAAGCTGTATTATAAGCCTATTTGGCAAACGAAAACTGCTCAAACAGTTGGTTGAAGGATAGCGGAATATGAATTATGATAGATAGCAGTAGAATCATAAAATAAGCAGATTCAACTCTGAGAACAGCCTTTCAGTGATGCATTTTTTTTTTTTTTTTGACACAATGAAAGGATAATCAATATTAAACCGCAACTTAATACAAGCAGTAAAGAGAATCTAGCCGATTTGTCTTCTCTGTCCACTGTAAACACAAGTAATCATGTTAAGAAATGAGAAGAAATTCAAGATTTATGCAACGTATCTAACCTTCTCACGTTCTGAAAGTCTATCTAACTTCAGAGCAGACAATGGACTACCCATCTTCTCAGTCATAGAGCGAGAAAATGCAGCACCTTCAGTTTCAAGGAGACGAGTTCTCTGCACGGGTGCTGTAATGCAATGTTCCAATCCTTAAGATACAGAGAGAATGCTCAAGTGAGATAGCATCATCAATATAACAATGCTTAGTTTTGTAAGAGAAGCAAGAGTGCTGACCTTTGCGCACCCCAGGCAATGGACTGAGACTGAAATCTTTCGAAGAAACTTCCACCAAAGACGATGACTGCGAGAAATTTACCCGTCGAAGGTCGGCCAGAGGTGTCGAAGGCAAATCAGACTCACTATGCATTGGCTGGTGATATATTGGAGTCGGCGTACTTGGCATCTGATCTACCAGACCATCCGGTGGGGCATTGTAACTTCCATTGAGATCACTCCCAGTAGCTTCCACTAAACTATCCCCATCACCCAATCTTTCTCTCAATGCATCAGAATGGGATTTATTTGTCTGAATTGTTGCATTAGAATCATGAATTTGATTTATACTACTAGACTCCTCCTCACTTCTCTCCTCAATCCTGTTACCATCCATTGCACCAAGGTTTTTCCAAACAAAATTTGGTGCCTTAGCAAATACACAAATTCCCAACTGGATCCAACAGCTTCAGACCTATGCAAAAACACATAACCCACAAATGCACATCCCATAAAAAATAAGAAGAAGATTAAAACACAGTCATTAATTCCATATCAAACAAAATAACAGAGCATCTACAACTCAAATTCCCAAATATTTAGGCAGACAGTGTGAGATAACACGTGAAGAACCCTGGTGGCAATGATGGAGATTGGAGGGTCACCATAAAAAAGCTTTTGCAACTTTACACATAACCAGAAATCAATTACAAAACTCCAAGCACACAGTCCCACGTGCTTCGGTAAAGACTCTAATTAAGACCAAGAAACACTAATTAAGTTCAAGAACCGCAACGGTGGCTCACCATAAACAGAAACACACACCACATGAAACGAGTATGAATCTCAATTACTGGCATACATCAAAACCTCGATTCCAAATAAATAAATAAACAACGCAAGATAAAACCTTTTCTAGGATTTTGGACAATAAACTTCAAGCCCTCCTGGTATTCGTGGAGTATTCGACAGAATGGCGAAAAGGGTGTCTCTATTTACGCATATATCCTTTTCACATCGATGGTTGTGAGCGTGGAAAGAAGTATTGAAGTAAAGAATGGCAGGTACAATATTTTATGCTCCTATATTAAATAATTTCCAGGAAAGACCTGCATATCACTGTAATGAAATCAAGAAAATTGTGGAAATACCGATTCCTTCCCAATTAAGGAGAGACGAGGCATTCCGCAAAACCCCAACAACAATAAATATTAGGATTTTTTTTTTTTAAAAAAAATGATCACTTTGGGAATTGTTGAACAGCAAATCATGTAGCTGGTGGTTCGTTATGGAGGGTGGCAGGCCCAATCCCAATACGATTTAGGGCTGGAGAGATTCTCATGGCTGCACAAAAGAATATTCAAATTTGGTGATGTCTGCTGTTGATTTGATTCAAAGGTGACCCACTTTTTCTTCAATATTATTTATTTATTTATTTATTTTTTACAAGTGAAGTAGGTAATAATTTGTATCTAATTAAGGCGGCTTCTTACATTACGTGGGAATATTTAATTATGGCATTAATTAATCTGATCAAGATCAAATCTTTATTACCAATTACTTCTTTGTAATAACTATTCTTGAAATCAAAAAAAATAAAAGAATGAATATATCCATCATTATTCATTATCTCAAGTTTTGCAAATCTCTCTAACCACCATAGCTCGAGCTCTGTTGATGGTGACGAGACACAGATAGACATGCTCTTCCAGCTCCGCCGCCTGCTTGCTCACCCCAAATTCATTCTTCTTCATCTCCTTCAACATCTGAAAACAATGCCGATCGTCTCTCCTCTCCAAGCAGAACTCCATCACCGCTCTGCTGTGCTCGATCTCATCCTGCATCCGGCCCACCAGCCGCCCGATCGTGTCGAAGTCCCGGTTCAAGATGTACGCGCCCTTCGCCGCCACATCGAGCTGCTCCACCACTCCTCTCAGAAACCCATATTTCACAAACCGGAGGCCCCTCATTTTCTTCTTCAACGGCTTCACGGGAAGGCCGAGGAACGCCGGCGCTATTAGCAGCGCCGAGAGCGTGTGCACGGCTAGGAACACGGCCGCCGCCGCCGCGACCCCGCAGACTGCGGCGAGGCAGGCGCCGGAAGCCCGGTTGAAGAACTTGATCATCTTTATTTTTCTCGCCACTTTTTTCCTTCTCGATGTCAGCTGCTGCAGAACTGAGGTGTGTGTGTCGTGGATGCGTTTGAAATCGAGATCGTTTAGGTTGGAGAAGGGGAGGTCGTCGAGGTTGATGCGAGAACGGAGCTCCGAGATCATGAGCTGCTGATCATGATCAGAAGAGCCATGGCCGAGGTCGAGATCAATGGCGTCGATGATTTTGTGGATGAAGCTGTGATTGGATTGGAGCTGGATCAGCCCTCTGAGGAGATTGCTGCATACGTTCGAAGCCTCGGCGCTGATGTTGAAGTAGTTGAGCAATAGCGGTTTTAGATGAGTCGCCGATTTGTTCGAAAATAGCGACGATTCAAGAATTGATTCTATGGTTTCTTGTGCCGGATTTAGGAGAAGCTCCGACACGGCGGGATGGCGGCGAGCCGGAGTCGAAGACGAAGAAGAAGTAGAAGAAGAAGAAGGAGGCTCATCTGCTAGCAGCTGAGCAGATCCGATGAAGAAATCTGCAAATGACTTGGTTCTTACAGCGGAGAGGTATTCATCGTTGACGTCGAGGCTGCTTGTGCATGGCTGCTGCTGCATCTTCAATCTTGATGAGAGAGAAAGGAAATGATATTGAAGCTGAGATTCTTGAAAAAAGATGGAAGTTGAGGTATTAATAATGTGGGGAGAGGGAGAGGGAGATGCTTGTTTTGCAAGAATAAAAGATGGGTTTGCTAATAAGAGAAGAATTCATGAAACATTGATTTTCCCTAAATTTTGTAGTCTGTGAAAAGAGGAAAAGCTTCCAACAACCAAGAAAAAGCATGCAGTTTAAGGTATGTGTGTGTGTTGGAAACTGTCTCGGTTCATAGATCATATATATACAGCTTTATGCGTGTATATATATATATATATATGACAGTATGAGAGAGTCAGAGAGAGAGATAGTCTTTGTCCAAACCATCCTATCCTTAGATAAAATATCGGATACTATCTAATGGTAAAAGTGTAATTAAATTGAATTATGTCTTGCTCCAATTTAATTCATATATTTTCGAGTCGAGTTTCGAGTTTTTTATCAAATAATTTGAAAGTTAGCAAATTTTAGTCGAACATAAACAAATTTTCTAAATTTAAATTATTTATTCCAAAAGTAATATAAAATACATACTCAGATTCATTTTTTCATATAATTATAAATGTTTATCGTATTTGTTGCTCTTAAAATAATGAAAGTATTTTTATTTTTATAAAGTTAATAATTATATTTTTTATACTAATTTCAGCTAGCGATTTGCTTGAGAGTCGTATACTACAAAGCTTGAGTTTCATTCATTAAATAACCGAGAGTTATTAAACAAACTCGAGCGAACTTTTATCTAATCGAGATCAGAATAACTCACGAACAATTTTATTTATTTACAAACCTATCTAATAGTATACATACTTTACTCTTTTGATAATTTGTATTTGTACATATCTTTTATGTCACATATTCAAATTTACAATTTTGAAAATCTTAATAAATTATTACAAGAGTTGTAGGTAGATATTTGACCCAATGTAACATCTACTATTTCTTGAGGAAAAGCTTCTTATCATCTCTAAACCTTAATAATAACAACAACAATAATCATAATAACAATAATTTTGTAGAAAACAACTCAATAATGAAACTCTCATGAATCAATTATTTTATTTTTTTAAAAAATATTAATAGACGTGAAATGTAAGAAAAATATTGTGTGAGCAAGAATATGTATATTAGTGGCTGCAAAAGGGAAAATTGGTAAGGAAGGTTGGCAAAAATAAACAAATTAGTTTTGAAAACTTTTTTTAATTCAATTGTAACGGAATTCATTCCTACAAATATACGTCTAATCCTACGTGGCATCCCCGCCGTCACGACATGTGTACAACGTTATTTCATGTATATGTAATCATCATCATAATCATAATCATAATCATAGCTAGCCACGCGTATTTTTTCTTTCAAGCCAACAAATACTATGAATTCTTCATATACAATATTTATATACATTATGCATATACATATTTATATATATACACACATACACATACATGTATCATATATATGTTATGCGTGGAGTGTTGATTTCTCTTTTTAGGCCAAATGCATTAATCCAATATTTTATGCATTTCAACTTGGAGGCGAATTCTTGAACAATCAACTTAGTTATATTAAAATCATAAAATATCGGTATTTTTTAATAATATTCATGATTAGTCAAAAATGTTATTTAACTCTTATTTTCTTATAATTCTATAAAATATGTTCGAAAAAGTATAAAATAGTGTGGCTTTTAGTTATCAAGGTTAAAAAAGAAATTTGCATAATTTTGGTCATATCGTGGTTGTTTTAGTCATGTTTTTACTTTTTTTAAAAAAAAGATTATTTGTAATATTCAATACTTCCAATTTAATTTATGATAATTAACTCATAGAAGAAAAATATAACTGAAAACACAATCCAATCATGTATATCGTGTTTACTATTTTGTTTAATGACATATATTAGTGGTGTTCGTAGAATCGAGACTGGTCAAACTGGTTAAATCAAATTAATATAGTCGGTTATAAATCTAATTTTCAAACTAATAGTTTAACATTTTCTGTAACTTATAAGTATATTTTATAATTCAGTTGCTAAGTTCTTAATACTGAAATGTAATTGACTATGTTCGAATCTCTTGGCCAATAGATTTTAGTTTTAGTTTTATATTTTTTATATAAATAAAAAATAGAAAATCAATTATTAATTATTAAGTAATAAAAATCAAACCCAAGTTTTCTATTTTTCTCTCATTTTTTTTATATTTTATTTTATAGTGTTTTGTGGTTCAAATTGTTGAAATGTTGTCCACCGTGTCAAATTGTTAAAATAAATATAGATTTGGTTTTGAAATATATTATAATACATTGTTGAAAGTTGAAATATGTATCATTTCAAGCTGTCAAATCGGGCTGGATCAAATTATTTTTATACGATTTGGATGGTTTGACTTGAATAAATTATTTGTCGGCTTAATTTGGAAAATTTTCAAACTATACTTATTGACTGAACCAAAATTTTCCTTCCAAATAGACCAAATCGGAACACGATCAACACCCCTAACAAATATCCTATGTGTAAAGACCTCCAATTAGGGGTGAGCATGAAACTAAAAAAACCGAACCGAACGATTTTTTTTAATATTTCGGTTTTTGATTCGATTATTTTTTTTGACCGAAATAACCGAATTTATATATACAATATATAATAAATATATTTATATTAATGAATAAATATATTTTTAATATTTATTAAAATATAAATACATTTTTAATATATATATATATATGAATATAAGTATATATAATTTCTATTTTTAATTTTTAATTTTATTAATTTATAAAATTTATACTAAAACTAAAAAATAATCGAGAACCGAATAAGAATTTCGATTCGATTATTTAGGTAATTCGATTCGGTTCGATTATATCTAATGTAGATTCAGTTATTTCAGTTCGGTTATTTTGCATGCGAAAACCGAACCGAATAACCGAATACTCACCCCTACCTCCAATTAATAAGATTTGATGCTTAAGAATTATTTGATTTTCAAGTTATAAAATAAATATTCTACAAATATTATCCAAATAAATATGATTTTTAAAATATATATATATATATATATATATATATATATATATAATAAAATTAATGGATGAGTGATGAGTCCAAAAAAAGCTGTTTATCCAAACATAGATTCCTTTTGAAAGAAGAATCTGAATTTTAACAAACTCCTAAATTCTAGCATTTGGTGCTATTGAATCATCAAAAATTTGTGGTGAGAAATAACGTGAATTCCATCAAATATTGCCAAGGAATGGGACCTAAACCTGGCCTTCCCAAAAGCTGTTATACCCATAACTAATTTCCTATTTTTTTTATTTCAATGATATCCAAAGTTATTATCCAACAATCCACAATCTAAATTTTTTTAAGTGATATTTTTTTTAATAAGAATATAATTATTAAACTCACACATCCAAATATCCACATGAAAGCTCGAACATGTGACCTCTTAGTTCAGACAATGTGCTTTCACCACTACACCCCGAGCGAGGGGACAAAACCTCTTGGATGCAAATATTTAAATTCAACAGATCAACTTTACCACTTCAACATTTTTAAGTGATTTAATTACTTCTTCTGTCTCAGCTTAATAGTTCAATTTTTATTTTTCGTCTGTCCCAACTCAATTGTCCCGCTACTAAAAATGTAACTTTTTTCACACTCAACAATAAAATATTAATTCCACTCAACTTATTCTACACTCACTGTTCTTGGTTATTATGTCCGGTCAATCTGAGACAATTAAACCGAGACGGAGGGAATATATTTTAAAGGAAGATTTATATTTAATTTTATTCATGAGCCCATTGGAATCCTTGAAAGAGCCCAATAATCAACTAAACCGAAGATGTATTAAAATCAGCCCAAAAAAAGTTATTGAAACCCAATCTTATCTCTCTTATGTTTTTTTATTTAAAATATGCATTTTTTTTTTTCGTTTATTTTTTTCTTTTAAAATGGTTTATCGGATAAAAGTAAAACACTCAAACTATTTATGTTCCAAGCTAGGGGTGTACACGGTTCGATTTGACCGGTTTGAGGGTTGAAGTATGGACCAAATCAAATAATATGGTTTGAAATTTTTTCAAACCAAACCGGCCAAATTAATATTTCAAATCAAACAAAACCAAACCAAATAAAACGGTTTGGTTCGGCCGGTTTAACGGTTTGAAATACGACGTTAATGGTCAAAGTAAAAAACGTAGAACAATCTCATATTTTTAGCTATAATTTATTTGAGATAAAAAAAAAACTAATAGTGGCTCTCATCGGGAAAGTACGAGACAATCTTAATAAAAACAAACAATTAATGACATAAAAAAAATAGTTCATATCACATTCTCAAAAATAATAGTAAGATGAAATTATTAAGATACGATAACGATGAAGCTTGACCAGAGAATAGAGAAGACAATAAGGGTAAAGAGAGACATTTGAATAAAATTGTGCGATTGGAATATTGGATAGTTTAAGGTTTATTTTAGATTTCAGAAAATAAATAAAATGTAGAAAATGAATTAAAATGAGAATGAAATATTTGATAGTTTGGGTTTTATTTTAGATTTTAAAAAATAAATAAAAATGTATGAGAAAAATAAAAATTATACTATGTTGCATAGAGAATTTTTACTCATACCTCTTAAAAACCAAAGTCTAGATAGAACCACTATACTAAATGTACCATATTTACACTTTTAGTATAAAATATAATCTAAATATTTATTATTAATATAAACGGTCCGGTCCGGTCCAAACGGCCGGTTTCTCTACTCAAACCATGGACCAAACCAATTAATACGGTTTGAAACTTACGGTCCGACCGGCCGATTTTCGCACTTGTCAAACCGGCCAAATCATTTTGATTTAGCCGGTTTGGCCGGTTTGGACCAAACCATGTACACCCCTACTCCAAGCTAGGGACATATATATTGTCATTTTTTTTTCGAATGAAGTATTTTATTTATTTTCGAATAAGTGTACATTAATCTTAAACATACACACCTAGATGTCCCCTCGAAGCTTGAACTTGTGACCTCTCAGTCACAGATAAAGTGTTTTAATCACTACACCCCGAGCGAAGGGACAGAATGGGGTATTTAAATACTCCCTCCGTTCTATTTGAATTAGTCCACTTAACAATAAAATATTAATTCTATTTACTCTCACATTCCTTAATTCTCATGCCGAAAAGAAAATAATCATTTTTTGTAGGACGGTGGGAGTATGTTTTTTTGTTTTTCAAGCATTTTTGTAACAATATCTTCGTCAATCCAAATATGGCATTACCTTAAAAAAAAAAAATTTAAAAACTTGGCCATACTTTATGACCAATATACAAATAATATAACATTCTTGTCATCAATCAAAGGTTGAGTACTCGTATGTTCGAGTTTGATTTTCTTGACCAAAACTTGATTAGCAAATATTTTTAAAGTTCATGTAATCAAATAATTCCCAAATCAAATATAATTATGCTCAAGTCTAACAAATAAATTTCATTATATAAGAAATTGAGGTATTTTCACACTTGCAATTCAACATCTAATTTTATGCTAAAAACTTCTTATATTTTTTTAACAAAAATATATTTATTTAAATTTATATATTTAAATATTTTTAAAAATATCGAATTCATAACTACTTGTTTATACACAAGATGCTTTCAACACACCCGAGCATGAGCGGGAGGCAAAACATCTTCGTTTTTTTAAAAAATAATAATACATTAACTTTAAACTTATACACCGAAATATTTTCAAGAAGCTCGAATGTATGATGTTTTGATGAAGAATCGTCGATTCATGACCCAAAAGATAGTTTAATTATCGATTCAAAATCATGAATTAAGAATTGAATGATCTTTCGAGTCTTGTATTGAGAGTTTTTGTGATCTTTCAGATCCTAAATCGATAATTAAACTATCTTTCGGACCTTTAATTAATCGAACTCCTTTTCTAATTATAAGCAATATATTTTCACCTAATACACTATAAAAGAAAACCAAAACATTTTGGGAATGTCAAAGGTCAGGCAGGCCTAAACGGTTTATGCATATTTTATTCATTAACATAAGTCAAACTTATCTAATATATCTTAATTAAGGATTGATAAACTCTATTTAAGATGAGTGAACCCATTTAAGTATAAATAAAACTCACAAAAACCATTTAAACATATATAACGCAAATTTTTGCTTAAACATCTTATTTTAAGAACACCTATGTTTGCCAAGCCTAGTTCTAACCCTACCATGAAGTCAACAAAACTAGGCATGGGTTTATTTTGTATTTTCACATTAATAAATGACATGACATGACACACTAATTAAGAAAAAATGGGTCCCAACTCCTACAATTCTTGGGCACCCCCCCCAACCAAAAAAAAAAACAAATAAAAACAACTGCCACTAATTGCATACCAATACTCATACTACTCTCTTCTTCTCCCCCCCCCCCCCCCCCCCCCCAAACTGTTTCCATCATTATTCAATCCAAAATGATCCTCTCTCTACCAACATCTTCTTGGGATTTACTCCATTTTCTCGCTCCTCATCTGCTCTCCTCCCACCCCAAATAGTTGCTTTTTCTGTTATTATGGATAATAATTTGGAAAAGCTTCGTTCGTTCATGTCGGATTCCGGCGTCGACGTCTGGACTTTGATCGACTCGGCGATCGCCGTTGCCTCTGCCGATCATGAAGGCGAGCTCAGGAGTCGGAGAGATGGGATTGTTCAGAAGCTTTACGCATCTAAGTGTGTCAACTGTGTGAGGAGAAATGAGAATGCTGCAACTCATGGTGAAGAAGATGAAGACGACGACGTGGAGCAGAGGGAGATTCTTGAAATCAAGAAGCTTCTAGATGATCATGCCCAGGTTCTGGATTCTTCTTCTGTTTGGGTTCGAGAAAATGTGGTTTTCTTCTCTCAATCGTTTCGGATTTTGGGCTTTTTTTTTTTTTTTTTTTGTAGAATGAGAAATGCTTGATCGACCTCCTTCAGAGGCTCGTCGACATGAACACTTCATTCACAGCTCTCAAGGTAGCATCTTTTTACATTCTTGCGGAGTAAAGTCGAACCAAAACCGTCAAATCGAATTCGAATTGAACCGGCGATTTTATTTCAATTTTTAAGTACATTCGATCTGAATTTTTTAAAGTTTTCAGTTTTCGGTTTGATTCAATTTTTTAAGGTTTCCATTTGATTCGGTTCAGTTTTTAAATCAAACCAAACATGCATTATATATATATATATATATTATATTAATTTAAATATTATAAAAGTAATACAATATATAAAATTAAGTTATAAAATATTTACTTTATTTTAAATCTATAAAGTAAACCTAAATTAAAATATATATTTTAATTCAAATATTTTATAAAAATGTGCATGAAATTACTGAAACCAAAATCACCGGTTTGGTTAAAACCACCAAACTGAATTGAAACTATATATACGGTGCGGTTTGGTTTCGATTCGGTTTGTACAATATTAATAATTTGATTCTGTTTGAATTTTGAAAGGGTTTAATTTGATGGTTTGGACGCTTCGGTTTAGTTTTCAGACCGAACCGACCGTTTCTCGCCCGTACTTGTCTATTTTTTTATTTTTTGATAAAATTTATGAATTTGTTTGCTTTGGTGTGTAAGGAAACTGAAATAGGAAGGCATGTGACTAGACTGCGAAAGCATTCATCCAATGAAGTGCGTAGACTGGTGAAGATTCTTGTCAGGTTACTGTAATAACAGAAACTCATAAAGATTTTCAAGAAAAATTATTGGGATTTGAGTGGGAATTCTTTTTTTATTACAGAAAATGGAAGGAAATTGTAGATGAATGGGTGAGACAGAACACAAATGTAGAAGTAGAAGAAGAAGAAGCAGCAGCCACCACTGATTTCAATGGTAAGAGATGAAGATTTTTGGTAATAATTGTGGGATTATTATTACATCAAATTAAAAAATTGTTTCAGTTGCTCAAGATGGAAGCATTGAGAATGGTGTGAAGGCTGTTTCTTGCCATCCAACTCCAACAAAGGTCAGCATTTTTCATTTTCATTTTTTTTTTCTTTCTTGATGATTTTGATTTTGATTGGGTTTATGGGAATCAGAGAAAAGCAAAGGATGATGGGACTGAGATGAGTGATCAAGAATCCCCACATGGTTAGGCTTGAATCTTGTTCGAACAGTGTGAATATTTTTTTAAATTTTTGGCTCAGATTCTTACACAAAAAAGGTATGGTTTGTGATGGCATGGCAGCCAAGAAACAGAGGAGGCCACATGTAATGGATATTTCAAAACTTAATACAAGAAACTCAATTGCCCCAACAATGGAGGCACTGTCCCTGTAAAATACTGGTGATGATGACGTTGCCATTGCCGGTAAACCCTCTCTTTTTCTCTCTACTTTCCATCCATGCAGATAGAGGTGGCCACGGTTTCGGTTTCAAAAAATTGTAACTTTAATCAGCCCATTATAGTAGCGGTTTCATTACGAGTTTGGAACCGTAAACCGCAAACATCTGGTTCCGATTTCGGTTTGTAAACCGTCGGTTCCGGTTCTGAACCGGTGGTTCGGCAAAATTTTATTTTAAAAAACCTCGATTGAACCATCGGTTTCTGTTCAGAACTGGCAGATCGGGTGACGTGGCATGCTTTAATTGGCCCATTACAGTAGCGGTTTTGTTAGGAGTTTAGAATCGTAAACCGCAAGCATTTGGTTTCGATTTCGGTTTGTAAACAGCCGGTTCCGGTTCTGAACTAGTGGTTCGGCAAGATTTTATTTTTTAAAAATCTCGATTGAACCATCGGTTTCTGTTCGGAACTGTCAGATCGGGGTGACGTGGCGTGCTTTAATTGGCCGGTTTAAAATTTCAAATTTTGCCACCGGTTCAACGGTTCAAACAGGTTTTTCGAAATCTTTTTCTAAATTTAAAATTTGGCAGTTCAACGGTTCGGAACTACCTATCCCGATTCTGATTTTTTCATTGAACCTAAACCGATCTGCACAAAAGGGTTTCTGATTTCGGTTCAAAATGGTCATCTCTAGATACACATGGGGTTTCTTGATTCTTGAATCATGGTGTGTGTTTGTGTGTGCAGAATATGAAGTCGAACGCGCATTGATTCTTGATGGGCCAGCTGAAAAAGGGATGGAAATTGGATAATTTGGAATATTGGAGAGAAAGAGAGTCCCATGTGATATTGTTTGTTGAATAAGGGAGTGATTGAATGTGTTTAGGAGAGTGAGTAGATGCATTGATTTTCAACGGTGAATAAATAGAGCTGCTGCAACCCTACTTCAATTAGTAAATTAGTATAGTGTTCAAAAACTTGCGTTAGGCACGCCTAAATGGTTTAGGCGGGTTTTATCCATATTCAAATGGGTTTACCCACCCAAATAGAGTTTATTAATCCCCAATCAAGATATATTAAATGGGTTTGGGTTAATAGATAAAATTCACCTAAACGATTAGGCACGCCTAACCTGAGACCTTCCCTATTATTATTATAGCTCTAGAAAACTCACCTACAACTCTACAACCACAACTTGCAGCTGCACATCACATTAGCCCACACTTTTTTCATAGTTTTTCTATCTTTCTTTTGTAAATTATATGTTAAGTCCGTTTCAATTATTTGATCCGAGTTACTATTTTAAGGTGTTTAAATTATATGGTTTAATTTTTATATATTTGGTATCTTTTTCTTTGGTAAATTTACAATTGTACCCCTGAATAAGTTTGGAAAATGAGAATATTAAATATACGTTGGAGTTTTATCAATTCAGAACTTGAATTATTACAAAAATTCTCAATCCAAGACCCGAAAGACCATACAGTTCTCAATTAAGGACCTCAGTATTAGGTTTTGTATTGAGAATTATTTGATTTTTCGGGTCCTGGATTGACAAATCATCTTTTGGGTTCTGAATCGATAATTAAACTATCTTTTGGGTCCTGAATGGACAATTCTCCTTAAATTTAATCTTATGAATATGAGAGGTTCATTAATGCTTTAAATAACGGCACTATTGGAAGATTATTTAAATATTAAATAATTTTTAACAAACGTGCAAAATCAAATTGAACCATATAATCCAAACGGATTGTGTATATTTTTGTTTGTCTATGTAGAAGTAATTTATTTCAGCAAGAACAAAATTAATGTGATGGCAAATGTTGATTGGAGGTGGTGGTCCAAACCAAGGTGCGTAGTTATAGTAGTTGGTAGGATGATTGGTCCAACCCAACTTGTAATAGATAGAGACCAAAGAAGAATGAAATGAATGTTCAATATAATATTCTTTTACACCCCTTTTGTAATAATATATTTTGTTTCAAAAGTAATACTCCCTCCGTCCCGAAATAAATGTCTTATTTTCCTTTTTCGTCTGTCTCAAACAATTGTCTTCTTACCTAAAATAGAAAATTAATACACACTTACTAATAAAATACTAATTTCATATATATCTACTCGCATTGATATCTGTGTTATTTTGAAACAGAACAATTGTTTAGGGACGGAGGGAGTAAAAGATAACACACGCTTTTATCATCCAACTGTTTGTAATAGGTAGTGGGGCTTTAGTTGTTGGATAAAAGGTGGAGATATAATATTGTGAATGCTCTCAAACACAAATAAGAAAATAGAAAGATAAATATGATACAAATATTTATAGGAAGGTCTCATGTTAGACACATCTAAACGATTTAGGCGAATTTTATCCATTAATTCAAGTCAAACCCATCTAATACATCTTATTTGGGATGAATAAACCTATTTGAGTATGAATAATACCCGCATAAACTGTTTAGGCGTGTCTAACACAAATTTTTGCCAATATTTATAATGGTTTGAGCTAGTGTTCTATGTTTATTCTTTAAATCTACACAACTGATTTATATTATTCAAGATAAATATTAGTATTACAGATTTATTAGAGAACACAAATCATAATCTTCCTCTAGAGCCACTCCCTCGAGTTATATTATGTCGAAAAGATAAATACTGTTGAGCCCCAAAATGATCTCACTCATTTTGGGCCCATTTACAAATAAATGTGGCCTAACAAGCAAAACCAAGTCCAACAGATCATCGACCCGGACGCAAGATCGATCCACTTGGGCAACTAATCGAGTCCTTCCTAAAATCCAAGCGGTCGAACCTCTTCAACAAATAGCAGCTTGAAGAGCACGCCAATTGGATAAGGATGAAGAAAGATATTGTATATCTTATTTCCTACTTAGACGAGATTTATCCTTATCTGTATTCTTTTTTGAATAGAAATAAATATAGAAAAGATAGAAAAAGATTTATATATATCTTAATCTTTATTCCTGGTAAATTTAGGGTTTTTCTTATAAATACCCCTATTCTCATTGTAAAGAAATGGATTATTTCTTTTGCTTTACTCTCAATAATAAAAATTTTCCATTTTTTTCGAGTATTCTGTCTTAAAGAAAATCCGTTAAATTTCATGCATCAACAAATACATAAGATAAACCAAAACTTAGGCACAACATCGCATGGGCATACCTTAGGAAAACATAACAATGCTGAAGTTCACTAACTAGGTGATCAGCTGACAATAAACTTAAGCATCATCAACAAAATAACAAAAACTCAATCACAATAAACTATAACTCAATAGTGGTTTATAGTCCAACGGAAAACTGTCATTCCTACTAGGTTAGCACAGCATCACCTTTAACCATTCCCAAGTTAAATAATGTAAAATCTTTAAACTAATTTAGCCCTCAACACCAAAACTATTGATAAATGAACAATTTACAATGGAAAATAATATGAATAATTGAAAATGATGGAGTGTTTGACTATAGAAAATGGGTAGTGGTGTGGTGAAAGCAAAAGGACAAGGTAGGCATCAAATGGTGTGAAGAAAAAAACATGTTGGGATTGGGAAGAAGACAATTTTATGTCCACCAACAAATGCAAGTTTAGTGGCACATGCCAAGTTTCACTGTGTTTCCTTTTTGGGGTTCAAACTACAAGATCATTTCCATATAATATATTAAAAATCAAAGATATTTTGAGTTTGATATTCAATTATTTAAGGTTAATTGTATTAGATAACCAAACATGACCTTCAATATTTTTTAAATTTGATTCATCTACATATATACTAAAGTAAAGAAGTTCCATTTATTTACAACTTTGTCATTTTCCCTCCAAAAATATTACATCACATTTACAATAATTTTATTATTTTATTTTTTTACTAATTCATCAATTAATATATACAATAATCTATATAATTTAAGTATTCCAAAGTTTCTCTCCAATTTTTTTTAAAAAATGTGTGCATGTTGAAGTAATATGATTTTTTCGAAAAAAATATTAGATATTATTTTTGTTAATTTTAATCTATATATATATATATATACTAAAGCAAAGGAGTTCTATGTATTTACAACTTTGTCAAAAAATATATAAGTTTCTAACATTAGTCTTATTAAAAATATTAATTAACCTCTATTTTCATTATATTACTTTTAATAGCTCCATTTTACAAGATTATTAAAGGGCGTAATTGTAAATTTACTGCAGTAAAATAATACCAAATAAGGAAATTGAACCATATAATGAAAACACCCTAAAATAGTAATATAGATCGTATAATCTGAACGTATGTAGTAAGGGGCGGCAATTTCCAACCCGACACAAATCTAACACGAAAAAAATGAGTTGGGTCAACCTATTTAATTTTCGGGTCCAACCCACCAACCCATTAAAATTTTGTGTCCGGTTCGGGTCAGTTTCGGGTTGACTCGCGAACCCATTTAACCCACCAATAAAATTAATTATTATTATTATTTATGAAATATAATTATATAAAAATTTAATAAATAAAAAATAGCCTAAAACCTAAATTTTAAAATAATTAACATAATTTTTTATTTTTAAAATAATAAACACAAATTTTTAATGTTTGAAATAATTAAAATAATTTTTTTAAATTTTAAAATAATTAAACAGGTCATTTCGGATCAATTTTAAGTTGACACGAAAATAAACAGGTCGGGTTCGGGTTGAGATTTCTTACCCGCGAAAATATACGGGTCGGATTCGGGTTAGCGTGTCGCTTGTTTTATTATTATATTAAGCTATTGCATATAATATATATAAATCGACAAAATATTCTATTATTTAATAAATTTAATCTTAAAAACCTGACATAGTGAAATAATCTATTTATATATCTATTATATTGAGGTAAAGTAGTGAAATAATTTTTTTCTGCCTAAATATTAAATCATTTTCTATTTTCTATTTTATTTATTATTTATTTATTATATATATATAAAATAAATAATAATTAAATATAATTAAATTATATTTGTCACTTTTTCTTTGAAATATTATATCTCATTAATTTGTTATATTTAAAATAATAGAAGTATAATTCTAGAAAAATATAATTTTATATAGATTATTTTGTAAAACAAACTGATCTTATTTTATAAGCTTTGTGTTTTAATAACTTGTTTTATTTTTTTATAATATTATATATATATATATATATATATATATTTATATATATTATGTTTACAAGCTTATATTATATTTTAATATAATTAAATAAGATATTAAAAATGTAATTCGTGCAACGCACGGGTGTAAATCTAGTAATTATACTATTTAGTTTTAGTGTTAGTGTTAATATTTTTCATCCCATATCCCTTGATAAAATTGTATATAATAATAATAATAATAATAATAATAATAATAATAATAAAATCCAAGAAAAAGATGAGGGTAAAATTTAAAATGCAAGTGGATAGCTTGGACCTCAATGGATCCAATTTGGATTGGATTTGGGCCAATCAAGATTCTTAGTAAAAAAACAGTGACAAAAGTGATGTGGTTTTCAATTTTTTTGAATAAACTTTTATAAAAGAAAGCTTTACCAAATATTATTGCTAAAAAAGTTTATGACCGATGGTGTTGTTTAAACTCAATATAATAAATTTATTAATTGAGTTTGAATAAAATGTTATGTTTGATAGTTGCTGTTGAGGTTCGATTTCACGAGAAAATGAGGCCCTTAGAACTTCATGAATACACCACAAATAATAACGGAAAAATTGGAAACAACAAACAGGAATTGAATACAGAAATTAAACGTAAGCGAATTAAGTAAAGTTGATATAACCGTCTCCGATGACGA
This sequence comes from Plectranthus barbatus, assembly GCA_026898455.1. Classification (NCBI taxonomy): domain Eukaryota; kingdom Viridiplantae; phylum Streptophyta; class Magnoliopsida; order Lamiales; family Lamiaceae; genus Plectranthus; species Plectranthus barbatus. The sequence continues at coordinate 148,371 of JAPKLW010000934.1, read as the reverse complement.
ATGAATTCTACAGAAAATTTGACAGAGTTTTGGCTATGTTTTGCGATGGGAAAATCGATACGAAAATTGAGCCTTCTGCCCCTATTTATAGACAGGATAGGGGCAGGTAGGTAGTAACTAACCCTAGCCGTCGAATGGTAACGGCTCGCCGTAAATATCGGACTGTTCGCGGGTCCTTCGGAGGAGGTTAGGGTCTGCGATCGGGCGCCGCCAGAGGGCTAGGGTTTCCCTTCCTCGGACTCCTCGATATCGACCGTTATGATTCCTCGATGGCGAGGCTCTTTGCTCGTCGGTGGCGAGGCCTCCACTTAGGAAGATTCTTAGTGTCTTGTTGACGTTGGTGGGCTACCTTTATGAACCGGGCTTGTATGCGCGGGCCAGCTCGTCTATTGGGCCTGGGCTCGTGGGCCCGATCCCAACAGTTGCTAAATCTTGAATTCAATAAAAGATTAAACTAGGAAAATATAAATATCTCTAATCGAAAAAATTAAATTAATGGTCATTTCTGCTAATATAATATAATGATTATTGATAATATATTAGTGAAAATAGTAGTTGTTATATGTGAGGAAGTATTCCTTGTTGTTTGATTGTTTTGATGTGTAAAATCAGTACCAGTTTAGAAGTATTTTTAGATTAACTCTAATTAGTTTAAACTTGTAATTTCTTGTTGGAATATTTATGAGTTATATCTTTATAGTTTCAAACTTCTTGCACCCCGCATATAAATAGACGAAGTGCTCTATAAGAGAAGACTACTGAAACTCCGAACAATCGAAATTCTAAATCGAAGAAACTCTCTAAGCTTTCTAAAGTTCGAGGCTAACTCATAGTCTTCCAGCTCAAGTTATCTACTTGGTGCTCTTACTTTCCAAGTAAGAACACAACAGTTACTGCTATTCTCCGAGCAATAACTATCACGGATGTCTAGCCAAAATATTTACAGTTCGGGAAGAACTCTAATACTCCCAAGTTTCCAGAACGAGGTTGGGTTGTGTGCCCACACTCCAGTTCTGAGAAGCTGAGGAGCACAAAGGCCTAGACGAGTGAGCTAGTGAACTGGTGGACATTGACATCCTCCAGCTAGCGATCGCGAGACCATATTATAATCCAAAAGCTTAGTGATTTATTGACTTATAGTCTGAAGAGATGACATAGGACTTTTGTATCCGAACCTTTACAAATCCTTTTGCAAGTTTACTACTTTATCTACTTACATGCAAGGATTTTAAAACTCAACACTCTCTAAATGTTTAAGTATATTTGAACTGAACTTAAATCTTCCAAACTCGCTAAACATTAAGTTTTCAGAAACACAAACTGATGAGAAACTACCAGTTTGTGAAGTGCAAGTAACTATTAAATAATTTCTCTGTACACCAACTCTAATTTCAGGACCAACACTATAGCAGTTTTTTTTTTAAATGGGGAACAATTTAAGCATTTATTTATCTTGACTAGTTATTAATTAATGCCAATTATTTTAGGCAATTTTGTTTAACAAATATCACACATTAATTTTCATTTTTAAAATTAATAATGGGCAACCATCTCCATAACTCTCATAAATTTAGAACAAAATTAATAGTTTGTAATATGTTTTAATAATATGCAGAGTTTATAATATATTTGAGAAAACCTTAATAATTTGTAATATAATTGATATTTTTTTCCTAAAATATTTTAAGTTTTAACAAGCAAATAATTAAAATTAGATCATCACTAAATTTTATCAGTATATATATTTATTTCTTTATTTTATATATACATGTCACAATTCTTCTTTCCAAAGCAAGGGTGAAATAATTGTTTATATTGTAAAGCAAAAGGCTTCTCCAACCATTCTCCTCCAGTAATAATCCTGCATTATCGTCCAATTCCAAGAAAACTCGTTAGTCGTTATTGTACACGTCCCAATTTCCAAATACCAAAGCGGGGGGAAAAAAAAAAACTGATTTCCCCAAAATCAGCATACCCAAATGATCCAAAAACCTAGGTAGTTGTATACTGCACTGCGCAATTTCATCAATTCAAAAACCTATGTACGTAATTGTGTATATGGAATAATACTGATACATCAGCATGTTTTGGGAGTGGGAGAGATTCGCATGGAAAGGAAATCATTGGGACGATCGATCTCGATGACGGCGGAATTAATTGAAGGTATCGGCGAGTAACTGCTATTTTTTGATAGTGGCAGCAAATAGCAATGCTCGCGATGATTTAGCCTCCGATGCTACGATGGCGGGCGGGTTTTTGAGCAATCCTCATGTTGAAAGAGAATTGGGACCGGCTCAGGGTAATCGGCCGGCTGTTGAGGCGGAGAGTAGCTCGATCACGCTCCTAGACGTGGCTGGGGCGGTTACTCCGATTAGCGATGGAGATAGGGAGCCGCCGAGGACGGCTAGGAGAACGGTGGATGATGTGTGGAGGGAGATTATGGCAGGGAAGAAGACTGACAAGCAGCCGAAGGAGGAGATGATGACTCTGGAGGACTTCTTGGCGAAGGCCGGTGCGGCTGAGGAGGCTGAGGCGGAGGCGACGAGGAGTATTGTGGGGGTGAAGGAGGAGGGGGTGGATGGTGGGGGGATTTACAGTTACGATGTTGGCTCTGGAGTGATTGGAACAGTAGTTGGAGATGGGTTGGATGTTGGGGGTCTGGGGAGAGGGAGGAGAAGCTTGAGCTTGTTGGAACCCTTGGATAAGTTGCAGCAGCAGAGGCAGAAAAGGATGATAAAGAATAGGGAGTCTGCTGCGAGGTCTAGAGAGCGTAAGCAGGTGAAAATTATGTGGTGGCCTTGCAGATGCAGATGAGTGAATAGTGATCTACCTTTTTAGGCCATTTACTGATGATGCGTTTTATTTTGGTGATTTTATTAGGCGTATCAAGTGGAGTTGGAGTCAATGACTGCGAGACTAGAGCAGGAAAATGAGCAGCTATTGAAAGAGAAGGTTAATTCATTTCATTTCTTATGTGTTGATTCTCTAATTATTTTTCTCTTATTTTATGCAAATGTAGCAAATCTTGTAGACATGGTTTTTAGTTTTTTTCAGTACATTTGGCTGTGTTTGATTGAATCAAGTAAAAGTTTGATGATTCTAGTTTAATTCTGTTATATATATCAGAGCTTGATCAAACTCAGGAAGTTTGATGTATATGCGTGGTTAGTTATGTTTATGACATTGTAACATTTTGTTAAGTTAGGATTGAAAGGATTTTGCATTTTATAACCAATAAATTATCATTACGGGCCCATTTCCAGTTCTTCACCTAGACAACTATATCTGAATTGTTTCTTGATTGCCGCAGAATCTTTTGAGCTTTTTATATTTATTGTGAAACGTGAATGCACGAAGTTGCAAGATGAACGTTGCATGTGCAATGCTGAAGTAAGAAGCGTGGTTGGTGCATACGCGTTTCTTAGTTGGTTGAAGTATTAGAGATGCCACGTGTATTGTGATGAGTGGAGATCACATGAGTGAGTTAGTTATAATGTTAGGGTTATCTGCTTCATTTGTTTTAGGGTTTTCTGTGAGGGCATTCAGAGTGAGACAGTTGCGATCGAGTTTAGATTTAGAAGTTTCAGAGAGAGCTTGCTGTTGTAACTCAGTTCATCAATAATATCACTCTCAACCCATCCGTGGATGTAGGCGTTAGTGCCGAACCACGTAAAATCGGTTTCTATTGTGTGAGTTTTCAGTTCTGTTCGTTTGTGGTGTTAGCTGATTCGAGTTCTTGATCCTTCGACATCAACATTTATTCCATGCTTAACCCTTTTGCCCAACCATTACAGTGTTTATCATGATATGGGTATCTAGCATGCTCTTAGAAACTAGGTTTACTGAGTGCAAGGAGTCGTCTTAGTGATTGGTTCTTTGAGTTCGGTAGTGTTTTAGGCACAATTCTTCAATTCCGGAATTGGATTCCATTGATGAGAGTCTGTCATAAATAAATAGATATGCTGCCTAATATTGTAGTTTATGCTTCATCACTTTGCAGTTTTCTGTCCTTGATTGATGGTAATCTATGTTTTTACTATCGGGTTATTGTTTTATATGCTTTCCCTTTACTATCTATCTGCGTGTACTGTATTGCAACCACCCCGTCTAAGAACTTGGTGCGTGCCATGTGTATCTTATATTTTTTTACAGCGTTTCTAGTCTCTCAAATAGAATGCTCATGCCAGTTCCAATTACAGGCAGAACGGAGGAAGAAGCGGCTTAAGCAGGTAACCCTATTATGTTTTTTACTTTCAGCATCAAAAACTATTCTTTTCATTGCCGATGATTGAATAGCATTCATTTTAAGTGAACGCATCATAGGTAGTGGTTTATTTAGTGTCATAGAAGGCTCCTTGCTCCATGCAACAGAGCAGCATGGTATATGTTTACCCCCTCCCTCTCCCTCTCCCTCTCCCTCTCTCTCTCTCTCTCTCTCTTTAAGTTTATGGGAAATCTCTTAAGAGATGTTGAGATTGTGTCTGAAAAGTGGTAGCAGCAGTGCACCAGTAGGAGTATTGATTTAGAAGGGTAGTGAAGAGAGTTGTGGTTGTTTGTTGATGCAGCTGATGGAGAATGTGATTCCTGTAGTGGAGAAGCGAAGGCCGCGACGACGACGGCTGCAGAGAGTCCAGTCGATGTAGTGTTGATGATGAGCTTCTATTCTATCCAAATGCAGAATGGGAGGATTGAGTGAGAGCAAAGGAGAAAAGTCCCTTAAATTTATAAATACAGCAACTGTATAATCAACCTGCCTATAAATAATCATTCTTATTTAGTTGGATATAGCTCACTATTGGTTTATAAATTAAATATCAAAATAATTATTATTTTAGTACAAATAATTAAATTTCTCACGCATTGCTTGGATGGAATACCAATTTTTCTTAATTTTTCATCTTGACCAGATTTTTATCATACAATCACTTGTGCTATGTTAATCGGGGACAGCGATTGATTCAATTTACTCATGGTCCGTTTCAAATTTGGGAAAATGCGTAATTTTATCCAAAAAGTTTTATTTGTTAGGGGATTTTATCGAAATAAATATTTGTTTAGGAATTTTATCCAATTTAACTGATGCTAGTCTTTTTTTAAGATGAATCATCCGTTAAATTGCACGTAGTAGTGTCCACGTTGTGCCCAACATAAAAAATTAATGGGTGATTCATGGTTAAAAAAAAATTATCATTAGTTTATTTGGATAAAATTCCCAAATAAAAAATTAATTAGGATAGAATCCCTTAAAAGATAAAAACTATGGATAAAATTCCAAAAGGTGAAAAATTTTATGTTTTTCCAGAAATGAACACAAGTTCAAGAATTTAGACTTCATCTCTTCCAAATCCAAGAAGCTAATTTATCAGTTGCTTAGAACTATTATTATTATTATTATTATTATTATTATTATTTTTTCCCATCGAGTTCGAATAGTTCTATGTTTTAATTTCTACCAATTCGACAGGAATTTATAGAATTATATTTAAACAACTGGAAATAGCATCAAATATGTGGCTGTAGTTTAGTGGTTAGAATTCCACGTTGTGGCCGTGGAGACCTGGGCTCGAATCCCAGCAGCCACAAAATTATTTTTTTCCATGATTTGTTATATATTTTAATTATTAAAATTGAAATTATTGATCAAAACTGAAAATAATAATTGGGCTTCACGAGTGAGAAGAGCCCATTTCGTGAAGTCCGTAACTCTCACACAGTCAACTTGAAAAACATTGGAATATGGGATTTTGATTATTTTTTCATTTGTTTTTATTAAAAAATAATACTCCCTCACTTCCCATTATTCGATTCGGGTTATTAATTATTATTTTAGGTTGTTTCACTTATACGGTCCAATTTCAAAACTTATTATTCTTTTCTCAACTTTGAAAAATGAGAAACTTCAATATAATATTATGAACAACAAATATTAATTAATATTTTAAATAAGAGCAATGCTAAAAATTTATTAAAATATATTATTTTAATAAACACTCCCTCCGTCCCGATTTAATTGTCCCGGGTTGACCGGGCACAATAACCAAGGAATGAGAGTGTAAAATAAGCTGAGTGAAATTCATATTTTATTGTTGAATGTGAAAAAATTATATTTTTTAATAATGAGAAAACTGAAGTGAAACGAACGAAAAAAAGAAAGTGAAATAATTAAAGTAGGACAGAGGGAGTATACAAAATCAAACTATTATCATATAATCCAAAGATATAAACCAACAACTGCGAGAGGGGTGATGAAAGCAAAACAAACGCAGTTACCAAGAAACCCTCCTTGTTTTGATGCACCCATCATTGTGAGTTACCCAAAATGTGAAAACTCTGCCACTAAAAAATTCAGTGTCACAACACATACATTTATTTCCACGTTACATTATTTTATAACATTTTAATCATCAATCTTACTTGTATTTTTTTTAAATTTTTTTTCTTCATATCGATCGATATTACTCCCTCCGTCCCGGCTGAATTATCCCAGTGACTTTGGGCACGTGTGAGTGTAAAGTAAATTGAGTTGAATTAATATTTTATTGTTGAGGGTGAAAAGGTTGCCTATTTAAGTTGAGACAATTGAGGTGGGACGGGAGGGAGTAGATGTTTAACTCCTTATCTAGCTCAGCAAAGAATTGTGTCCACAACTGTCAATTACAGCCACAATAGATCCAATTCTGACATTAAATTATCAAACATTAAATTACTGACTTCAAGATGCCAACAATAGTAAATTAAATCAAGCTTTCTGGTTTAATATGTCGTGCATAATTAACATTAACCCAACTACTAGTTGACTATTCAATTTCATAATAATTCAATAGTCAAATAGAATAATTGAGATTTGACCCATTTATGAATAATTTAGGTGGCCTAGAATGTATCATGTGTAAATTCATCTCTTGCATGCACAATTTATGTTTTGAAATTAAGCAATTGTATATAGAGATAATAAATAGAAAATGAAGAACATAAATAATTTATAGTGATTCGAATAAAAGTTTTATGTCTTCTCTTCAAACTTATACATGTGATATACAGAGTTATTAAAGAATATAAACCAGGGACGGATGTAGAGCTCGAGTATTGTGGGGGCTCGATCATAATTTTGTGGGGTCGATATATATAATTTTATTTTTTTTTAAAAAAAATACATATATATATATAAAAATTTCGAAACGCCGTGGGGGCGGCCGACCCCGTGAGCCTTAAGGTAGTGCCGCCCCTGATATCAACCTTACTCTTCCTCTATATTAGTTAGTTTCTCTTACCAGTTACATTGTGTTTGAATTTTTTTACAATGGTGGAAAGTAGGTGTATGTATACGGATAAATCCCAGGGAAGCAAAAGTAAACCATATATTTTCTATATCCAGCCTACTAAGGGGCGGCACAAGCATTTGGCCGCCGGGGTCGGCCGCTCCCACGATGTTTTGATTTTCTTTGTTTTTATACATATATATTTTTTCGAAAAAAAAAATTATATAACAACGACCCCATAAAATTGTAGTTAAACTTCAACGATACTCGAATTCTACATCCACCATTGAGCCTACTCGATATGCTCCTTGAGTGCTTGACACCTATGTGCAAGACCCTTGTTTGCATGACCCCTAGTCTAGCTTGGCCCTTGTTTGGAATTTAGACTATACTCCAACAATTTGAATTTTCAACACCCAGTATCATAAAAATAAAATCTTGATTATGTGAAGTTTGATTTTAAGGATAAGACCTTCGTTTATTGAGTTTTGGAGTAATTTCTATCTAAGATATCATAAATAATGTATATGAAATACTATATGTTAAGCATCCATATCCATTAATATAAGTCGGTTTTGCAAGGAAATGAGTGATGCTAACATAATATCAGAGTCAACATATTTCAATAACGGCTACTACATTAACAATTCGATGTTAAATAGTCTCACGCTGCGAGTCGAATGAAATATATTAAATGTCTCATATTGGTTTGAGAAAGTAGTTCGGACTAACTTGTATGTATATAAGGTTCAATCATCTTTCTCCTTATAAACCAATGTTGTAATGAGATGAGTGATGCTAACAAATACATCTCATATTCCTTTGGATTTTACTAAAATATTGGAACAATAAATAAAATAATGAACTATGATATTTTTCATTGATCCAAAAATAATTAAAAATAATCTTCTAAAAAAGGACAGCTCATGACAGCGACAGAGCAACCTCGTCTCTTAAACTTAGCTGTAAACTGTCTGACACGTGGCCACTTCTGGGCCGTGGATCTTGGTGATTGGATTCTGTCGGTGGAGATGGGTAAAACTCAATTCTACTTGCCCAGGTAATTTTATATATTTTATAAAAATCATTTTTTTTTTGTCTAATTTCTTAGCCATAAATATCTGAAATGAAATCACATAAAGTGGCTAAATAAAAAGAAAAAAATAAAAAAATTCCAGCCATAAATTTTTATATATATTTTTAGATTTATTAATTTCAAACGCATGAGTGTCGGCAGAGGAAATTCTACAATATTCACAAGCTGTCGACCAAATTTATTATTCTACTATTTATCAAGCATTTGGTGAAGATTGATTGACAGGTTCCAACTATTTCTCAAATTATTCTCTACTTCAATTAATAAATAGTTCAACCCGATTTACATTCTTTCAAAATAAAATCCAAAGGTATTTGTTTTCTATTTATCGTATAAAACTAGACCTAATTGATATAACAAGGAGTCCCTTCCTTTTTATGGTATGCTAACCTTAAATAATCAAGTTAAACGTTAGAGTGTTGATGTACTAAGATTTTGTAGTAATTAAACTAGTACAATATATATTAATTAGATTAATATATCATTCTAAATAATATACTAATAAGATTAGTACATAATATAATAATTGGATTATTAATTAATGGAATTGATATGGAAATAAATAAGGCCTGAATCTTATTAGATAAGATTTGGGATTCTTCTCAATATAATTAAGAGAATTACTTATTCTTGTAGAATAGGAAAACACACGTAATTCTAAGAGATAAGAAAGAATTGGTTTCCTATGCAGTTCATATCAAATATACAAAACCTAGGGTTTTGAGTTCTACACCTCCATAATTTTTTGTGGAATTTCTAGCATTCCTAGTTTGAATATACACCGTAAATTGGATTCTGCACCTGATTGATTCGACACGTGGATACCTCTAGTAGTGGATTCACGCTCCATGACAAGTTAGAATCGCTTGTATTCTACGGAAGAAACTATAAGTTTTTCATTTTTATTCACGCTGAATCTCTACGCATGATATTAATTATAAATCTAGATCTGTTCGTTGATAAACTATTCCGCTGCGTTCATTTGATGAAATCAATGAAACCCAACATATCTCCCAAGCGAGTGAAGCACAACGTCGTCGCTATGTGAGATTGTGGTTATAGGCTGTTGTAAAATCACGTAAATTCGTGTGTTACTATTTTACAATTCGTAATAATCTGTATATTCCCCCTGTTCCAATTATTTGGTTCAGGTTATTTTTTTAGTGTTACATTTATATGGTTTTATCTTTAAATTAATTTTATTTTTTATTCGTATTTACAAATATACCTTTAAATAAGCTCGACACACAATTAACAGATTTTATAATGAGTGGAAAATTCAAAATACCCATTTAGCCTATTGACATATCAAAAATACCCACTTCTTATAACTCATATCAAAAATACCCAAAAGTACAATTTTCGGTCCAAATCAGACATTCAAGTGTCCTTTTTTATAACAAAAATGAATTTTGAATATAAAATCCCATTTACAAATAAATAACTGTTCCAGGTCTGAATCGGGTCCGAAACTGACCCGATTCAGACCTGGAATCGACCCCATTTTAAAAAAAAATTATTATTTTTTAAATATGGTCGGTTCCAGGTCTGAATCGGGTCGGTTCCGGACCCAATTCAGACCTGGAACAGATCCCATTAAAAAAATAAAAAAAAATTAAAAAAAATTTTTTAAATTTTTTTTAATGGGGTCTGTTCCAGTTCTGAATCGGGTTTGTTTCCCGACCCGATTCAGACTTGGAACAGACCTCATTAAAAAAGGACACCTTTTGGCAGAAAATTGTACTTTTTGGTATTTTTGATATGTGTTATAAGAAATGGGTATTTTTGTGATGTGTTATATAAAAATAGGTATTTAAAAATATTTCCACTTTTATAATTGATAGTTAAGATAATTCTGAAAGTTTCTCCGAATGTGTAATACTTATAAATAATTTTTTACTTATAAATAAAACTAGATCAAATAAGAGGAAGATTAAATGGCCTCCAATTATATGAATGAGACCATGATGTCCTAAACGAGAATAAAATGTCCTTTTTTTTGGAAAATGAGGTTGATTTGACAATCAAATAAATATTCCCTAAACAATTTTAGGAAATTATAGAAAAAAAAACCCTTAACCAATCGATTAACGACACGTGTTGTTAACCTTATCTAATTAACTGTGATTGGCCAATGATTGCAGTTTACATCAAGCATCCTATGCAAGGAAAAAGAGCTCCCTAATTAGCACATGCTAATGATGTCGGTTCATCTAATTAAAAAGTGTAATTATTAGTTTATTCTATAATTGCTTGCCTAATCTTAATTATGGCTTTATTTATTACATTATTCAATTACTACAAAAAGTGGTTGCACAAAAAGGTGAACTCTGCATAATCAAGAAATATAAAGAAAAGTTGATTAAATTGGCCTAAACTTTGATTAAGATCCACTTCACTACTATTGAGGAGTGGAGATGAAGAATAGATGGAAAAGGAGAATGCAAGTAGATGTGGCTCTCTGCACTTCACATGGCAATGTGTGTGTATGAAGCCATTATTGATATATATATATAGAGGAGGGATCATGTAAAAAAAAATCCCCCATGTAAGAAAAAAGAATGAATTGTGTCAATCAGATCTAAAAAAATCAATGGCTGATATGCAAACAAGACTAAAACACAATCAAGCAACAACTAAAACACAATCAAGCAACATTGTAATCAATCAATGACCTGAATACAATCAAGCAATGACGTGAAAGCAATCGAGCATCTTTCTCATTTTCTAACGTTATTTTTTTTTTTTTTTTTTTTTTTTTTTTTTTTTTTTTTTTTTTTTTATATATATATATATAGAGAGAGAGAGAGAGAGAGTTCCAAATGATCATGTGTGATGGGAAAACAAAAGGTGAGGAACAATTATATATATATATATATATATATATATATAGAGTGGCAGTTTGGTTGAAGGTTGAAGCAAATTGAGAGAGAGGCTGCACTTTTTCTATGATTCTGTTGTTTTTCATCACCTCCACTGCATGCATTGCTTGTCTTGCATTTCTCCTAACTTCACCATAAAACTTACCCTACAAGCTTTGGAAAAGGAGACCCCATTTGTGTTTCATATTTTAATGTTTAAAACTCGTACGATGATAATGGTATGTATTTACTTATCACTGATAAAAAAATAGGAAATAAAAATAAGTTATTGGATACGGTTCGTATATTTTAATCAAAGAAGGTAAAAGATAGATGTCGTGTGGAGCGACATTTGCCGATCGAGAAAGTGTTGATAGACGTGTATTTGTATTAGTGGGTTGGGGTGCCGTGGCTGAGCCCATGCGGTATGGTACAGGATATTTTAGTTTTTGTTTAAGAAATTGCTCCTCTCCCGTAAATGTAGATAATTGCCGAACTATGTAAATTTTGTATTGATTTTTTTATCGTTTTTAATTTGTATGCTATATAGCCGATCGACATTAATGAACAGAATCCCATTAGAATTTTGAAGTTAAATGTATTTGATCTGGAGAAGAATTATGGTGGATGGCCTTGGAAAATTTCTCAATGTGCGTGAGAGTGACGACCAGACTCACTGGAAAGGATTTGTGCCGGCTTATGCGATGAGCCGTCAATCTTAAAGCCGGATCAAACTATTGATGGGTAATATAGTTGACCTCGTTTCGGCCATGGGGCCAAGACACACAGATTGTATCAGTGTCGAACCTTCTTTAGTACTGTGTGGTTTGAGTACAAACCATCAGAGGCTGGTGGGTATGTAACGACTCTGTATCAGAGTAGAGAGCGAAAACCGACATAATAAAAACACGAAAAGTAAGCGACTTCTGTAAACTTCAATTAGCTAAGTAAAAGATAACATAAATGAAATGAATTTACTGCTACAACAGTTCAAAGATAAATAAGAAATGTAGAAATTCAAATCAAAACTAATGAAAAGAAGAGGGCCGGACTATAATATATATAATATGATGTATAGCTATCATGATATTTATATATGCAGACATTTATAGACCAACAACTCTAATTTACCGCTTTGAAATAAATTTTGGTCTGGCTATGCTGTTTGTTTAATTTATCTACTTATTATGCAGTTTTTTGCTGGACCCAAATTTTAACTTTATGATTGGGGAATTTTGGTTGGAATTTACAGATTTTTATCATTTTGTTGGTCGGTCCATTTGGCCTATAATTTCAATAGTTTATGTCGCACTGAATTTATTTACTGTGGAAAGAGTAATTATTTAATTTTATCTTACCTCGTTGGGGTTGTATTTTATCAAAATAATAATTGGGATTTTTCCACTATAAAAAAATTAAAATAAATCTTGATTAAATGTTGGTGCTTTTCATTACTTGGTCAAGATTATATTACTTACATCTCTTGCATTTATTGAATTATGTGTTTAATGTTTTGGTAGTGAGTAGGGGTGGCAATTCGTGCGGATCGGATTCTTATTGTGTCAATCCGTCCGTTAAGGTCAAATCCGTATCCGATCCGTTATGAAAAATTAAAATCCGTATCCGTATCCGATCCGATAAGCTCAAACCCGTATCCGCACGAATCCCATCCGTATCCGTTAAGGATCCAATAAGTATCCAATTCGAATGATCCGTTATGTATCCGATCCGATAAAGATCCGATAAGAATCCAAATAGGATTAATTCAATAAGAATTCGTTTCAATAAACACAATCATAATCTAATAAAAAATTGATAAGATAATACAAAATATTCATATTTGATTGTTCAAATAATGTGTCTGATAAATAAATAAAACTGCAACTTCATTTGAAACTAAAATCCTCAATTAAATATCCGAAGATACATAGATAAATCTTAAATTCTAATTCTAGTGATCAAACATGTTCATTTCTAAATACTGATCAATCTTTCACCTTTGTCGTCAATACTTCACTTTCAATTTTGAGGGAGAAAAATATTAATTAAAACTTTAAGATTTGTAACAAATAAAATAAATTATAATAAATATTTTTAATCTATCATGGTGAAATTGAAATAGTTGAGACAATTAATGAGAATCTATAATACTTTCATCAACATTAAAATTTAAGATTCCACCTTTTAGTTAATTCGTTGTTGATACAACTTAATTGAAAACTTAAAGTTGAGAAAAAAAAGAAAGTTATTAAATTTTGATAGTAGAAGAAAATAAATATTAAAAATATAATTAATAGGTAAATAAATACATTTTTTTAGTGGTGAATTAATAATGGGACACGAACAATGAAGAATCAAAAGATTTGAGTTTTTGAAAGAACTTTAAATCTATATTAATATATCAAAATTAATTAATTAATTAAATATTTAATAAATAAATAATTTTTATTAATTTATTAACGAATATCCGTATCCGATCCGTATCCAATCCAAATCCGATCCGAAATTTTTGTGTCCTTATCGTGTCGATCCGATAAGGATCCATATCCGATAAGCCTCATCCCGTACCCGTTATTATCGTGCGAATTCGTGATCAAAAATTGTCACCCCTAGTAATGAGATCGTTTGATAGATCTACTATTTATAAAATATTGGTTTATAATGAATTAAAATATTATTTTTCACATAGTATATATTAAAATTCTAAATAGTATTAAACAAAATGACTATATATAGTATATTACAGGTAGGGGTGGAAATAGGCCAGGCTACCCGACAGGGGCCTACG
>JAPKLW010000934.1:93502-123201 GCA_026898455.1 Plectranthus barbatus | reverse complement strand
CTAGTCCACCAAAGAATGTCACCATTTATATATGTATTTATATAATTATGAATATATTTATTAAAAAATCACATTCACTGTATTATTGATTATAAATTTAAAAGAAAAATCGATTTACACTAGGGGCTATCAGTATAAAATATATGAAAATTTAGTTAAAAAAAAATGCAACAAAAGTCTAAAAAAAAATCAATGTCATTAATGATTTAACATATAAAGAGAAGATGCAGAAATAGAGAAAATATTTAAAAGAAAGTGAAAAAAAAAATCAAAACAGATGAGGGTAATTGTGTAAAAAAATAAGGCATTTAATACACTTTATTACTTGACTTATCTCATTATTCATAAGATTACTGAATTATCCCCGTGTGGCTAAGCCATATTATGTCCAAATAGCATTACCCCAATCAAAATTGAGTGGTTTGATTTTTAAATTTATACATTTTATTTTTTAAATATCATGTTCCCTACTCAAGGTACAATTATTAAAGGAGAAGGTCTTGGGTTAGGCAGACCTAAATAATTTAGGCGGGTTTCATCCATTAACTCAAGCCCAAACCCATATAATATATCCTAATTGGGATTAATAAACCCTAATTGGGATGGGTCAACCCATTTGGGTAGGATAAAACCCGCCTAAACCATTTAGGCCTGCCTAACGCAAATTTTTGCCTTATTAAAGTCATAATTAAGAGATATGAATTCAAAGTATTTCAACAATCTCTAATTATTTGATTTTAAATAAATGCATTTAGTTAAAAAAATTATATATATAAAAAAAGTAAATAATGAAAGGGTGAAGCCTCTGCCGTTACTTCAGATTTTATTATCGATACCGCAACAAATATAAGGCTACACAAACACAAACAAATCCCTAGAATTTGTGTGCGTTTTCCTCCACCACAATCAATCAAATCAATACCCACTCGGTGGCGGCGACGAATCGGCCCGACGCTGAAGCTCCTCCACAATCACATCTGCAGACAACCCAAAAATCGGCACAACTAGATTCCCTCGCCTAATAATCTCGTCGACGGCGAAATTCCGCTTCGCCATAGCGGCGTCGCAGAGCTTAACGTAGTCGGTGCTCGCCGTCAACAGGCCGTAGCTCGCGGCCCAATACTCCGCCGATTTGAATTCCTCCAGCGCGCTCGTGAATCGAACCACCACCTGATAGTACAAATCGGTGCAGTCATAGGGGACGCCGATCAAGCCGCGGAGGTGGTTATGCGTCGCGGTCGCGTTCGCGATACCGGTTTCCATGATCGCCACCGCGAGGTCGCGCAGATTTTTGGCGGAAGATATTTTGGGGTAGGAGTCGAGGACGAAGAGGCATAACTCGTGGTCGATGTTTACCCTAACGCTGCAAGCGAATTGGAGCAGTGAGGCTGACGCGGCGACGCCGTTGGGCTGCGAGATGAAAGCCAGGAGAAGGGAGGAAGATATGAGGAGAGAGAAAGAGGCGATTGAAGGAGCCATGCTTTGCTTTTGTTTCAGGTGAAATGTTTTTAGGGTTTGGGGGGTGTGTGTTTTTTTCTTTTTTTTTTGGGTGTGGTTGCTTGTTTATTTATATTGAAAATAGGCATATAATCTTATTTTGTAAAGTAAAGTCTCATTTTATTAAGTAAATTTTTAATAGTAACAAGAAGTATTATCAATTTCGAACCTGAAAAATAATTTTTCGAAATCAAACCGTTCAAATTGTATAAAAACGATTTGCTCCGGCCTGTTTGATGGTTTGAAATGAAATATATTTCAACTTTAAATAATTTATTATAATTTGTAAAATATTAGGGCCTAAATACAAATTTATTAATTTATATTATTTGTTACCACTTATAATATTGTAATTTTAATTTTAAAAAACTTATATTTATAATTTAATGTAAAATTGAAAGAAATACATGGGTTAATATTAAAATTATAACCTATATCGAAAGACTTTTAAAATTATTATAATAATGTTCATACTTAATTTATCTTAAAGAATTTATATAAAATAATAATATTTAATATTAATACTTATTAGTTGATTTTTGATAAAAAAATTAAGACTAAAACTAGAGTTTGTTGATCAATAAATTTAAACATGGGTTAATTGTATGAAAAAATAGAAATTTAATTAACAAATTAACTACAAATTATATAGGATGATATGGTGAGAATAGCCCTTATCATAACAAATGAGAATAAATCTCGTTCATAGATTTGACAATATCAACGATTCAGATTACATAAGAGCCTTAACAAAAACGCGGCATTTTATCCATATTTTACTTCATTAAAGGGCAACATAGTCATTACGAACGTACATGGCGCAAAAGTTGTATTGTGTTCATTTTATGTATTATATACTTCATTTTATCTTAGTTATACTTCATTTTATTTCAATTGTGAATCATTATAAAATAAATTCAATTCGAATTTTGATGTTACATGTGACATACATTTTATCTTAGCAGTTCTTCATTATATCTTAGTTATTCTTCATTTTATCTCAATTGTGATTCATTATAAAATAAATTCGATGTGAATTTTGTTGTTACACGAGACATTCATTTTATATTTGCAGTTTTTCATTATATCTTAGTTATTCTTCATTTTATCTCAATTGTTGTTCGTTATAAAATAAATTAAATAAAAATAAAATCAATTTTTCGGAAAAAATGATTTCAATTCTCTTCATTTTATCTTCTATATACATCATTAAATGAAAAAAATCAAATTTTTAGAAACAATTCTCTTCATTTTATCTCCTCTATACTTCATCAAATGGAAAAGATTAAATTAAATAAAATTAAAATCAATTTTTCGGAAAAAGTATTTCAGTTCTCTTCATTTTATCTCATTTATACATCATTAAAAGAAAAAAATCAAATTTTTAGAAACAGTTCTCTTCATTTTATCTCCTCTATACTTTATTAAATGGGAAGAATTAAATTAAATAAAAATAAAATCAATTTTTCAGAAGAATATGGTAAGTTCTTTTTATTTATTTAAAACTTCATTAAATTAGAAAATTCAATTAAATAATAATAAAATTTAATTTAATTTTAGAGTATTGAATGACTCAACAAGACAATCGAAATCTTATGAAAAATCGAAAAAAAATGGATTGCAGATCCAAATATATAATAATGAAGTTCGCGGAGGATAAAATGAAAATGAAAATTATTTGAGGGAGATACCATCAGGCTAAATGACAATGATACCCTTAAATATGTAATAATAAAGTTTGCGGAGGATAAAATAAAGACGTAAAATTATTAAAGTATGATCGCAGATCTTGTGAAATCTAAGGCTTAGATTTATTCTCATTTCTTACATTAACATTTATTCTCATATGATCTAACCTCTCTCTCTCTCTCTATATATATATATATACGGCTGGTTTGAGTCTTCAAACCATAACCAAACTAAATTTAACTGGTTTTAAAATTTTCAAATCGATAGTATGAAAATTAAATTTCAAATTGGCCTAACTGGCTAAATTAATTCGATTTAGCCGCTTTGTTCATTTTCGGTCAAACTATGAACACCCCTACCTAAGAGGGTCCCAAGATGCCTGAGGCGAGAAAAGAGGATCGAGTTAAGAATGTGCCAACCGATATATATCAATCGATATAAAGGAGCAAAGTCAGAATTGCAAAATGAGTCGACACATAGAAGAATGAGTAGCAGATCGACTGATACACCACCATATCGACCTACATCGACCTCCACAAAGCCTCATCTATTCCTGAAAGGCAAGGCTATCTGGTCATTAATTTGTGGTACATTAAATTTCAAAGAAACTTTTGTTTGAGATGTGGTGATTTGTTAATCTACATTAAATAAATGATTTGACTATGCCGTTATTAGGATGATCTGTCAAGAAAAAACTAAAATAAAATTAGACATATATATTTATTGTGCAATAATCATGATTATCTTTAAAGTGTATAGGTCTTAAAAATTGTAATTTGTAATCAATGATTATTGTCACTAAAATTAGAGTTCCATATGAGTTTTATTACTATATTTTATCATGAAGCAATACTCTTTCCAACAATAGAAAATTTTTAATTGCATACAAAATAAATTCCACATAAACTTCTAATCTCATAAACTAATCTCCTTCAATTAATAAACATGCAGAAAAGCATATTAATGCTGCCCATTGTAAAGCTTCTCACCTGCGTTCATTGCCTCACACCCAAATATCGACACAATTTTATTCCCACTTAAAATAATTTCGTTTTTATTATCTTTTAGGCAATAGAATCAATTTATATTTTAATGTTGTCGTCACTAGCAATAATCTTGAGTAAATTTTTTCACTTGTCTTCTTGTTTATGGGTTATATATCCCTATCAAGATCTACAATAATCTTTAGACAAGTAATTTTTTTTTGTTTTGTAATAATTATCACTAAAATTAGTAGAATTGAAAATAAAATTTATACATAGTTATAGAAATGCTCATCAGAATACAATATATAAATAAAATAAATTGAAAATACATGTAAATATAATATAAATAATATGTAAATATGTATATAAATAATACTAAGGATATATTTTAATAAAAGAAAAAAAATAATTTGGGATACAAGTGTACCCCCAAACTTATATGTAGGTACGCCTTGTAAACAAGTAAAATGGTGAAAAAGTTATGAGTTGGAGCTTTAACAGTGAAATTGCCTTGCGTATGTCAAATAGGTTATGAGTTTGAAATTCTATTTGGGTGGCTTGTATTTTAAATTAATGCATTTTATTTTTACAAAATTTTGTTCCATACTTAGGGGTGGCAAACGGGTCGGGTTTTAATAGTTGGCATGTTGAGTCATATACACAATGGGCTGGTTTAGATTGATCCTAACCGGATTTTTTATATATTTACTAGTAAACTCGGGGATAAAATCTCAAATCACAGATTTGCACAAAATCCATTTTTTTTAATTCAACTACTACAAGATCAACAATTCCATAAGTTTGGGCTTCTGTTGCTGACATAAAAACGTCTCTTTCCATGTCTTCAGATACAACCCATAAAGGTCTGCCCGTCCTTTGTACATAAACCATTGTGAGGGTTTCGCGTAGTTTCAGCAGTTCTTCCGCTTCCAGGATAAATTCTCCCGTTTGTGCCTCATAAAAAGAACTAGCAGGTTGATGGATCATTGCGACCTGATAGTAGCACGTGACACGCCAACCTGAACCCGACCCATTTTGTTTTTTTTTTTGTCAGAAAATTTAACCCGAACTCGATTTGTTTATTATCAGGTCAACCCAAAAGTGACCCGGATAATCTATTTAATTATAATGAAAATTTCAACCTATTACACATCATAACCTGTGAACACGAAAATACCCAAAAATGACACAAAAATTATATAATTATATAATAAAATTAATTTATTTCAGGTTAAATCGGTTGCGCAAGTCAACCCGAAACTGACCCGAACCCAACCCACGAATTAAATGGGTTCGAGTGTTCGTCCCGAAACTGATCCAAAAAGTAAAATGGGTTGACCCAATCTGATTTCTTCGTATCGAATTGTCGTGTCAGTCGGAGATTTATAGGTGTACTCATAGCACAAAAGTGATACCAAGAGATCATGCATGATTTCGAAATTTTCTGAGAATTATTTATTATTTGAGTTTAAATAAATATCTTTATTAAAAAAAAATGGAAGCAAGCATGCAATAAAACATTGAAGCTCCAGCCGTTACTTTTGATTTTATTATTATCGATACAGCCATTAGAATGAAATTAACAAATATAGGGATACAAAAACACAAACAAATCACTAGAATTTGTGTGCGTTTTCCTCCACCACAATCAATCCAATCACTACGCACTCGGAGGCGGCGATGATTAAGCCTGACGCTCAAGCTCCTCCACAACCACATCTGCAGACAACCCAAAAACCGGCGCAACCAGATTCCCTCGCCTAACAATCTCGTCGACGGCGAAATCCCGCTCCGCCATTGCGGCGTCGCAGAGCTTCACGTAGTCGGTGCTCGCCGTCACCAGGCCGTAACTCGCCGACAGATACTCCGTCGCTCTCATATCCTCCTGCGCGCCGCGGAATCGATTCACCACCTGGTAGTACAAATCGGTGCACTCATCGGGGACGCCCTTCAAGCCGCTCAGGTGCTGCTGCGTCGCGGTGGCGTTCGCGATTCCGGTTTCTATGATCGCCGCCGCGATGTCGGGCAGATTTTTGGCGGAAGTTATTTTGGGGTAGGAGTCGAGGAGGGAGAGGCATAACTCGTGGTTGATGTTTACCGTATCGCTGCAAGCGAATTGGATCAGTGAGGCTGCGGCGGCGACGCCGTGGGGCAGCGAGATGAAAAGTAGAAGAAGGGAGGAAGATATTAGGAGAGAGAGAGAGAAGATTGAAGGAGCCATGCTTTGCTTTTGTTTCAGGTGAAATGTTTTTAGGGTTTGGTGTGTGTGTTTTTTGGATGTCGTTGCTTGTATATTTATATTGAAAATAGGAATATAATCTTGTTTTGTAAAGTCAAGTCTTAGTTTATTACTTAAATCTTCAATACTAAGTAGGAGTAGTGTTAATGTCGAATCTAAAAAATATTTTAGTTATTGGGTGTAAGTGAACCAAACTGTTTGTGAACTATTCGTGAACTATTCGGATATTGACTCGATAAAAGTTCGTTCGAATTTGTTTAGTAAAGCTCGTTTATTGAATGAACTAAACTTGAGCATCATAGTATATGACTCGTGAGCTCGCGAGCAGGCATGTTAGCTAAAATTAGTATGAAATATAATATAATTACTTTTATAAAAATAATATTTTCATGATTTAAGAGTAACAATAATGATAAATTCATCTAATAATGAAAAGAAATTAGAATTTGAGCATGAATATATATTATTTTTTAAATAAATAACTTTTTCTTCGAAATAATAATGAAAATCTTAAATATATTCTAAATTTTGAAAGTTCGTTTAGGCTCGATAAAAGCTCGATAAAGTTCCTGAACATAAAAGTATTCGATAAAAAAAGCTCGAAGCTCGACTCAAAATTAAATGAGTCAAACTTGAACACGATATTACTCGACTCGACTCGGTTCGATTACACCCCTATCCATAACGAATGAATTCTTAATTGAAAATTTTATACTCCCTTACTATTATGGGGTCCAGTTTGATATTACATTTTTATAAAAAAACATTTAATATTTAATTAAATTTTCAGTATTACCCTTATTTAAAGAATTAAAAAATCTCTTATTTTCATAATATTAAATTTAATATCATTTTCCAAAATTATTCAGGAGTGTAATTATAAATTGCTAAAGATAAATAATGTCAAATATAAAATTTGGACAATATAATTGAAATACTTTAGAATAGTAACCTAGATCAAATAATTAAAACGGAGGAAGTAACTTTTCGGGTCTTAGATTGAGAATTTTTGGTATTTTTTATTTAATGCATTATACTTCTTTTAAATTTTTAATCAAGAATTAAAATATCTTTCATTTCCTGGATGGATAATTAATATTCCTAAAAATATATCATTAAATTGAAAAAATAAATCAATTTAATAGGAAAATATATCATTTAAATACAATTTAAATAATAACATCATTACTTTCAAACTAAGAGAATATGAGTCCGGGTGTAGTGGTTAAAGCACATTTCCTGTGACTGAGAGGTCACAGGTTCGAGCTCCAAGGGGGATATCTGGGTGTGTGAGTTTGAAATTAATGTAAACTTATTAAAAAAAAAAAAAAAAGAACTAAGAGAATATGATCACATCTCATTTGTATAAGGTTTTTTTACAAAAATTAACATTTTTGGCATCTTGTAATTTTGGATCCCAATTATTAATCTGTAACAAATTAATATGATGGTCTTAATTTGGAAGTATTTAACAATTATTATAATCAGTCAACACTTAATATGACATTTCCAAAATCATATTGCGTTATTATTTGAATTGTGGTGATTTTATTAATTAATATGATGGTCTTAATTTGGAAGTATTTAACAATTATTATAATCAGTCAACACTTAATATGACATTTCAAAAATCATATTGCGTTATTATTTGAATTGTGGTGATTTTATTACTTAGAAAAAAAAATAATGTGCAGTTAGTTGCTACATTAAATTTAAATTTGAAAGAAATATTGGATTTTTTTTGTTCATGTATATTAAATGTGATTGACTGTGCCATTATTAGGATTATCTGTCAATAATAACATTGAATTTAGAAATATATTTATGTATAGTACATTAATCAT
The DNA here is from genome assembly GCA_026898455.1 of Plectranthus barbatus. NCBI lineage: Eukaryota > Viridiplantae > Streptophyta > Magnoliopsida > Lamiales > Lamiaceae > Plectranthus > Plectranthus barbatus. Next base: position 114,946 of record JAPKLW010000934.1, on the reverse strand, counting down.
GATTACCCGTAAATCGTTTAACCTAACAGAAGTTTTGTAAGTTGTAATCAATGATTATGGTTAGCAAAAAAAAAATCGACACTTATTACTCATTTTCTATCAATTCCATACACGTTTTATTGTATTTTATCATCATCAAGTTTTGCCAAAAAAAAAATCAAACTATAGAAGAATTCAATTGCATTCAAGATAAATTCCACATAAATAATCTTAAATAATCTCCTTTTTCAATATACATTCAAGAAAACCGAAGAGTTTTTTATCAAAGTAGATGAAGAAGAGGCAATGGTTGTCGGAAACATGATCAGCAAAAGAGAGGGTATGAAGATAATCTTAAGAGTTAAAGCTACCCGAGAAGAAGAAGAGGAGGAAGAAGATGATAACATTGTTAGATGATGTGGTGGTGTGACTATACTACAATAGGTATTATATAATAATCTAAAGAAAAAGATTCTGCATTTTTAATACCATTTTTATTTGGATTCTGCATTTTATTGAATAGAGAAAAGGATTTAATGTGCAATTAGTTGTTACATTAAATTTGAAATAAATTTTTGTTTGAGTTACTTGATTTGTTGACGTACAACATTAAATACTGTGGCGTCACTACCTACTACTAGGATGATCTGTCACGAATTTCACAGAATCTAGACATATATATTTAGTGGAAAATATTTTGAATAACTAATTTACTAAACACATTATCCAAATATCCAAAATATTAAATACATTTAAAAAAAAGTGATTCTAAATGCAGCCAGGTTTTTGCTAAATGCAGCCACTTTAAAAAAAAAAGAATTTAAATTAGGATATAATTTTACAATGTTACCTTTGTAACCCTCATTTAAATTTTAAATTGAAATAATAAAAATTAAATTAAACATGCAGCCCTCATCTTAATTTGTAGCCCCCTCTTTATTTTCTGGAAATAAAAATAAAAAATGAGGCTTTATTTTGTAAGTAAATATTCAAAATAAATTGTTTCTTCCGTTGAAGAAGATGAGGTTTCGTAACACTCTCCCCCACCCATCTCTGGATCTTCACTCCTCATTCCAAATTGATAAATTTTAAACAAGATGGTTCAAGAAAAATGTGTATGAGCAGATATATAAATAATCACTATGTGAATTTGGTGGATATATATATATATATATATGGCAAATTACTCCTCTTAGATCTGTCTGGAGAAATAGTGGAAAGAATTTGAACCACTTCACTAGTTGGTCGAGAATAAGGATCCACTCCCTCGGTTCACGAGAAGGAAAAAGGACGCACTCCTTTGCTAAGTAGGCCATTACCTGCATCTTTTCCTCTTCAAATTTACCTTCAAGGCGTGGGCCGTGGGTCAGGACTGTCATTTTTTATTTTTATTTCTAGAAAATGAAGATGAGGCTGCAAATAAAGAGGGAACTGCATGTTTAAGTTAATTTTTATTATTTTAATTTAAATTTTTAATGGGGATACAAGGGTAACATTGTAAAATTATATTATAATTTAAATTCTTATTTTTTAAAGTGACTGTATTTAGCAAAAACGTGGCTGCATTTAGAATCACCCTTAAAAAAAAACTCATTTTTGACTTTTTGGGTATTATAATTAATATTTTTGTTAATTATGAAAATGTGATTATAATTATGATAATGAAATCATCACTAACAATCCTATCACCAAGTTTTTAAATAATTTTTAGATTTTAATATGAAAAATAAAATAAAAATATATGTAATATGAAAAATAAAATAAAAAATATATGTAATCACATTCATTTTGTTATTTTGTCCAATTTTTTTAGAAACTAAGTTTTAGTTCCCTCCTTAGTTTGATGTTTTTATATGTCAAAACTTACTTAAGCACTAAGTTTCTAGAGTTCTAAAATGTAATTCATGTATAAGATTATTTGAGTTGTAATAGAACTTAGGTGCTGAAGATCGAACAAATGATTTACTCGAGATGTAAAGAAGTGTTCGTGCGTGAAACTTGGTTTCACTAAGTATATATGGTAAAGTCCTATACTGAGTTTGGGCACTCAATATAGTGTTTACCATACAAACTTATGAGAAGTCAGTATGAGGGCAACCTGCACTGACTATGGAAAGTCAGTATGGAAGCCTTACTTCTAAACACGTGGAACACATGGAGAACCAAGCTTAGCCAGACTTCAAAACAATTGGAGTCTAAGTAAAAGTCAGTACGAGGATGTCCATACTTGGATTCCTCGGACTGAAATTGAGTCTGACAAGAGTAAGTGGAAAGTACATGAAGTACATCTATTTCAGAGTAGAGCAGAGCAGACCTACATTATGGGCTATGATTGGACGACATTCTTAATGTCTCTAACGACTCTAATTTCATGTCTAACGGGGAGATTTCCAAACACCAAAGGATTCTCCTACAAAAAGAAGTCAACCTCGACAGAAAGAGGTTACACACACACACGTATACAAATCAAGAACTCTCTGAAAAGCTAAGACATTACTCTGCCATTCTTTCTACACAAGTTCTGAATACTCCATGTTCTGAACATGAGACTCAAGTTTTTATCTTGAGTTAATCATTTTGTGCTTCTGTTTCCAAGCACGAGGCTGAAGCTTTTAGCTGAAGCTCTATTTTGGTGAATATTACTTCTCCAAGTAATATTCATAGCAGTCAGATCCTATTCTGGGATTCTGATTATCATGGGCACTAGCCAACCAGACTGAGTTCTGGGAAGAACGAGAAAACATCCAACCATCAGGAATAAGGCTGCGGGGTGCATCTTCACTTCGACCTGAAGACTGAGCAAGCTTACAAGGAGTTTCAAGACGAGTGACGATAGCAGACTGAACGACGGAGTGCCAACGGGCTATCCATAGATCACAGGAAGGCTTGTAAACTTATACTTAGTGGATTTCCCGATTAAGTTCGGAAGAATGGACATAGGATACTTAAATCCGAATCACTATAATATCCTGAGTTCTTACTTGCTTACTTTACTTTTTAGTATACTTAGTTTCTCAAACTTACTTTGAAACCTTTAATACTTAGCCAAGTATTGAAGTGTATTTTTGTGAAACTTACTTAAGAACTTTTCTGAGCTTAAAACTTACTTAGACAAACCTGAAACTGAGTTTCAGTCAATTTCAAAGAAAATGTGCATATCATAATTACTTCCACTACATTACATATTTCTCTAATTTTGGGACCAACAAGTGGTATCACGCGCCAAGGTTCTTATAGACCAACGTTGTGTTGAGTCACTTAGGACCAGATCTATTTCCTTGCAATTTTTTTCATCTTGTGTTCAAGCTTAGGTACATAGAGATGGCTCACATTACAAAATTGTCAAAGTATACTCCTGAGTCATACAACACCTGGAAGAAGAGGTCCTTGACCACCTTAAAGAATATACAACTAGGAATGGCGCATGTGATCGAGAATGGACACATCAAGATCATGAAGATCAACACACAGCTCGGAGGAGCCGTTGGTCCAGAAACTGTTGACAAGCCATACTCAGAATGGACCAACGAGGACAAAGTACGATCTCAACTAGATGTTGTGGCCCTTGAGCTTATCTTAAACTCCCTACTAGAAGCACTGGTTGTTGAAGCATTGGAGTACGACAATGACAAACATGTTTCGTATTTCCTTGGAACTCTCTGCCAAGAGATCGATCAAATGAAGCTCAACAAGCTTAAAAAATTGTATAGATAAGTATGAATATTTTCAAATGCTTCCCGGTGAAAATATCAAATCAGTGGAAGCAAGATTTAATGCCATTATTTATGAACTAAAAAATTTGGGGAGTGAGTATACTATTGCAAACGTTAATGCAAAGATTCTCTCCAAGATGCCAAAAGAGGACTGGTTCGTCAAGGTCATGAGTTTGAAGGAGAATGATCTCTCCAAAATGATGACGAAGGACGTTTTTGCCCAACTACAAGCCCACGAATGGGATATCCAGATTGCAAATATAAACAAAGTAGTGCAGAATGTCATCTCTCAACCTGAAGAGGACGTTGCATTCTTCGTTAATAGAGATTTCAAGAGAAGGCCCTAGAAGCCTTATCAAGCTGCCATAGCAGCCAGTCAAAGCTCTGCAACCAAGTCAGCACCAACACAAATACCTTCCTACCAAAAAAAGAGGAAGAGAGCTAAGTTATCGAGCTTGAAGAGCAGATGCAAAAACTAAACAAGATTTTGAAAAAGACCAAGGTCAAAACTGAGATTTCACATGGAGGTGAACAGAAATTCAGTGAGAAACCTCCAAAGGCGTGCTTCGAATGCAACTCTCCCAAAAACCTCAAGTACTAATGCCCTATGGTATCCAAGGAGGAGAGGGAATGTCTAAAAAGAATCTTCGAGAAGAAAACCTCAAGAGCTGTTGCCAAGGCTATGCTTTCCAGAAATGAGGTGCCAGACATCTCAGACAATGATGATGACTTTTATACTTCTGATGATGAGATCGTACAAGAAGCATTTCTGGTATTGATGGCCAAGCTTGGAGAAGAAGAAGCATCGGAATCTGAAGATGACGTAAACGAAGTTGAGTCACAAAACTTGGTAAAAACCTCAAACTTAGTTTCAATTAATGTAGCATGCATAGAAGAGGACTCTGAATCCCATTGCTCGGATTCAGAAGATGTTACTCTTAAAATCTTGAATAAAGAGTTCTCAAAATTCTATAAATTGAAAAATGTTTTAGCTGGCGAGAATGCCTCACTGAAAGTTTCAAAACTGACTGAGGAGATCCAAGGATCGAGGTCAATATGTGATGAGCTAGCCAAGCTTAAAGATGAGCATTCCATTCTTATAACAAGTTTAAAAATTTTTATGAGGAATATGAGTCTTTAAAATAAAAAATTTCTCAACAAATTAAAAGTACAAATGTTCATCATTTTAAGAATAATTCTAGTTTAGAAGTAAAGTTGTTGGGCAAAGGAGTTGTCAACTCTGGCAAAACCTCCTAATCGGCCAATCAGGGCAAGAGACAGAAATCACTTTCAAAACTGAGTTCTACCCCCAAGCTTAAAAATAATTTGGCTTCAAAGTCAAATAAACCTAAGATGAAGCCGACTATGCCCAAGAAGTGGGTCAAACAGATCATTCCAAATGCTAGGAAACCCACTTCAACAACCAAAATTGACCTTCGCAAGAAGTCAGCATCATTTCCAGATTCAAGAAATCCAAGGTTCCCAACTCATAATTCTTATGAGAAGAGAACTTATCCGTGTAGGAGGGACACCCATACAAGGTCTGAGTCCAATCATTTCTCAAATTTAAGGGCTAGGAAGACTGCACATCCCAGACTTGGTTTCCGAGAACCAAGCAAAAAACTTAGTTTCAAGAAGACCAGTTTACATGAAGTCAGTTCCAGGAAATTTGGTTTTCAGAAACTCAGTTTCTCTCAAGGTTTCACACACTCACCATATTTCTCCACATGTGCATTCAAATAACATTCATTAGTATAGAAGGAAAAGAAATGCAGAGAATGTTGCTGCATCTAAGCTTACGATGAAGCAAGTATGGATTTCAAAGGGATGGATCCATAAGACTAACCCAATAGGACCCGCAGAAGCTCAGGTACCTAGAGTCTAACTTTTTTTGTTTTGCATGTACAAGGTCGTCAAAGTCAACTCAAGAACAAGAGAGCTTGGATTTTGGACAGTGGGTGCTCTGTCCACATGATCGGAGAAAAAACACTCATCTCAAACTTACAAATAGCGAGATGACCCCCAGTTATCTTTGGAGATAATTCAAAGGGGAGAGTAGTAGGCAAAGGATATCTAGAGTACAATTGAGTCACCATCAATAATGTATCCATAGTCACCAACCTCAATTACAACCTGCTGAGTATCAATTAGCTTATCCAATCTGGATATGAGGTGACATTTACCGAAGATGATTGCTTAATCAAGGACAAAGACTCCAAGGAGACCGTGCTGAAAGGAATGAAGAAAGAAAGTCTTTATATTTTGGATTGGGAGAGAGGACAATAACACATGCCTTGTCGCAGTAAGCTCATCCCAAGAAGGAGTTAACTAGCTATGGCATAAGAGGCTTAGCTACCTGAACCTTCAATCCATCAGGCACCTAGCTAAGCATAAGCTTGTGGAAGGTCTTCCTCAAACTGGGTTTAAAAAGGAAAAAGGTGTTTGAAAGGCATGCAAGATAGGGAAGCAAATCAAATCTTCATTCAAGAATTGTTTCATCACTGCGAGCACTAATATGATCTTGGAGCTGTTGCATATGGATCTGTTTGGACCAGTCAAGCCACTACCGTTGGAGGAAAAATGTTTACTCTTGTTGTAGTTGATGACTACTTGAGATATCATGGGTGAGGATGATGAAGACAAAGGATGAAATGAAGATTCAGCTGCCAGAGTTTATTCTCGAAGTGAAGAACAACAAAGGTGTCACATTAAAGAGGATTCGTTCACACAACGGGACTGAGTTTTGCAATGGTCTCTTGATGGATTTCTGAGCGGGTGCTGGCATTGCTTACGAGAAGTCAGCTCCAAGAACACCTCAACAAAATGTTCTTGTCGAGCGAAGGAATAGATTACTCAAAGAGGTAGTGATGACCATGTTTGCAGAAGTAAGCTTGAAGGAAGTCTACTGGGGAGAATTCTTGATTACATCATGCTATACTCAGAGTAGAAGTGCCATCAACAGTCGTCATCATAAAATCCCGTACCATGTCTACAATGGTCGTAAGCCTTCTGTAGCTAATCTACATGCTTTTCGGTTCTCCATGTTACATCCATAATAACAGAAAGTCTAAATTAAATTCTTTCAGTCCCAAGGCGGATGAAGGTGTGTTCCTTGGCTATGGACACCCTTCCTACAAGGGATATAAAGTACTTAACAAGACTACGGGACTTGTGGAAGTAACATGCTCTGTTATTTTTTATGAGTGTATCTTAGTGCACAGAACATTGAAAGACCTAGAGCTTGGTGATCACGAGATCAAGGATGCATGTGAGAAATTTAGTTCTGAAATTATGATCTCTACTGGGCTTGAGCTTTTCATGGGTCAGACCAAATACCAGTATGCAAATAATAAAGAAGGCCTATCTATTAGTTAATTCTCATATTTAACCCAAAATATAATTAATTAATTAATATTGGTTCATGCCACCAGAGAATCAATATTGTCCTACCTCTTTGTTACGGCGTTATGAGGAACTGGTTGTATGAGTTCGGTATAACCTCATATTTAAAGTTATAAACATTAATTAATTAATTTAGGTTCAGATTGACCTACAAATTAATTAACATCTTTTATTCCTAAGTAGTGCCACTCAATAAATTTTCACTTATGCTTGAACTTAATCAGACTGCACGACTTCTGCAAGGCTCTTAGCTTCTTAAGGAATGTCATCATCAGGAACTAGAAGTCATACACAAGATGCTACCACACAAGATACATATATACAAGTAAATGTAAGACTCTCCACCATAGTATCTCAAAGTGATACACAAACTCGTGTATACCAACCTTCATTAGGCTTTAGATTTCATCAAGCCATCGAAATCAAGATTTTTTTAATATTAGATAAAATAATTGATTACAGTTAGGTATTATCAATACGTACCAAACGCACACACATCTAGTAGTGACCAAGATAAGTCACTAATGACTGACTGTGATGCAGCCTAATCTGAGTGTCTGTTCTAGCAGTGTCTCATCTGTGATAACCTTTATATCTCGCTAGGTCGAGGGATCCATACGATCTTTTGTGATCTCCATATCGATGAGATAAGAGAATAGAGTCGCTTGCGATATATATATATATATATATATATATATATATATATATATATATATATATGTTTGTTAATTCAGACAGAATATGATAATACAACAATAATGATTCACAATATATTAACCATAAAACATGTTCATAATATACCAATCATAATGCCTTCAATATATAAATCCATTAATGATATGACAAAATATACCCAAATCTTGTTATGCCTAAATGAATATATCCCTTCCTGCAAAAATCTCAAGTAGATATAATCAAATCTCGCCCAGATATAAAATAAGATATATGTAGGATTCCTTCCAAATCTGCATGTCATAATGATGCTTCGAATGGTAGCTGTTGAACTGATTCGACCACTCGGGAGTGGTTCAATCACTCTGGAGTGGTTCGAGCATTTTTAGAAAACTGGCCTTGGTTGGGTTTCCTAGGCTCCTCGAGGCGAAGCCATTTGAAGTGAGGCTCCACTAGGTGAAGCAGTTCGAGTAGTGCAGTCAACTTCTGTCCTTAACGGATTTCTCAAGTGACATCACTGACTCTCTTGGACCGTTCGAATTTGGACTGGGTCTAGATTGCAAGAGAGACTCGACCAACCACCCAAGAGGATTGTCCGTACATCCGGATCGATGATAATCGGATTGTTGGACTTGGTTTTATTTATTAGGCCGTATTTGTTTGCAAATGGGCCCAAAATGAGCAAGATCATTTTGGGGCTCAACAAATAGTAAAGATATATTTTTAATAAAATTAAAAAAAAAAAAAAGAATTTGTGGTACAAGTGTACCCTAAGCTCATATATAGATACGCCTCTGTAAACATGTAAAATGATGAAAAGTTATGAGTTGGAGCTTTAACAGTGAAATTGCCTTGTCAAATAGGTTATGCGTTCAAGCTTTAATCACGACTGCCAATTTTTTATACGACACAGATTTGCACAATAATAATGGGCATGAGCACAATAACCTTCGATACGATAAAAATCCGATACGCACGAATTATTAGCCCTAGCTTTTAACGATGAAAACGCTTTGCATGTGTTAAATAGGTTATGAGTTTAAAATTCTATTTGGATGGCTTGTGTTTCAATTTAATGTATTTCATTTTTATAATATATTGTTCCATTCTCTTGGCACAAGCAAGAGCCAAAAGTAATACCAAGAGATATGAGTTCGAAATTTTCAAAGAATTTTTTAGTATGAGTTTAAATAAATTTAATTATTAAAATCTTTAAAAAAAAATGGAAGCAAGCATGTAATAAATAAAACATTGAAGCCCCAGCCGTTGCTTTTAATTTTATTATTATGGATACAACCATTAAAATGAAATTAACAAATATAGAGATACATAAACACAAACAAATCACTAGAATTTGTATGCGATTTCCTCCACCACAATCAATCACTACGCACTAGGAGGCGGCGATGATTTAGCCTGGCGCTCAAGCTCCTCCACAACCACATCTGCAGACAACCCAAAAACCGGCGCAACTAGATTCCCTCGCCTAACAATCTCGTCGGCGGCGAAATTCTTCTTCGCCATTGCGGCGTCGCAGAGCTTAACGTAGTCGGTGCTCGCCGTCACCAGGCCGTAGCTCGCGAGCATATACTCCTTCGCTTTCATATCCAACAGCGCGCCATGGAATCGATGCACCACCTGGTAGTACAAATCGGTGCACTCATCGGGGACGCCCTTCAAGCCGCGCAGGTGGTGCTCCGTCGCGGTGGCGTTCGCGATTCCGGTTTCTATGATCGCCACCGCGAGGTCGAGCAGATTTTTGGCGGAAGTTATGTTGGGGTAGGAGTCGAGGACGAAGAGGCATAACTCGTGGTCGATGTTTACCGCATTGCTGCAAGCGAATTGGAGCAGTGAGGCGGAGGCGGCGACGCCGTTGGGCAGCGAGATGAAAGCCAGGAGAAGGGAGGAAGATATGAGGAGAGAGAAAGAGAAGATTGAAGGAGCCATGCTTTGCTTTTTGTTTCAGGTGAAATGGTTTTAGGGTTTGGTGTGTGTGTGTGTGTGTTTTTTTTTTTTTTTGGGTGTGGTTGCTTGTTTATTTATATTGGAAATAGGCATATAATCTTATTTTGTAAAGTAAAGTAAAGTAAAATCTTATTTTATTATGAAAATCTTCAATAGTAAGTAGGATTATTATCAATGTCGAACCGAAAATATATTTTGGTTAATGAATCCTTATTTGAGAATTGGCAAATTATATGAGATAAAATAGTCTCATTATTTTTATTGTGAGAAGAATTTAATGATGTATTTAATTTATTAAAATTATGTATTTATTTATTGTAAATGGTGTAATTTTTTTGTTACAAATAATGTAATTTTTTACACAGAAAAAAAATAAATAATGATGTATTTAATTTTTTGAAATGATGTATTTCTTTATTACAAATGATGTATTTCTTTGTTGCAAATAATGTAATTTTTTAAAATAAAATGATGTATTTAACTTATTGAAATGATGAATTAAGGTACGTCTCACAATAAAAAAAATTGTGAGACTGTCTCTCAGGAGACCAACTCTCTCCATCTATTCCGATTAAATGGTCCAGTTTAATCTAATATTTTTATCAAAAATTATTTAATATTTAAACAAACTTCCAACGTTATACTTATTTAAAGCATTAATTAACGTCTTATTTTTATAATATTACATTTAATATTTTCATTTCCCTAAGTTATTCTTCTAGAGTGTAATTTTAAATTGCCAAATAAAAATAATGTGAAATATAGAAATTGTACCATATAATTAAAACATCATAAAATAATACTAACTCGGACTAAATAATTGGAACGGAGAGAGTAACTTTTCCGGTCCTGAATTGAGAATTTTTGGCATTTTTTATTTTTCTGCAATAAGAATACTTCTTTTAAATTTTGAATCAAGAATTAAACTATCTTTTATTTCTTGAATTGATAATTAATATTCCTAAATTATGTCATTTAAATTGAATAAATAAATTAATTTAATAGGAAAATATATCATTTAAATAAAATTTTGTTTGTATCAGGTTTTTTACAAAAATTAACATTTTTGGCATCTTGTAATTTGGGTACCAAATATTTATCTCTAACAAATTAATATGATGGCCTTAATTTGGAAGTATTTAACAATTATTATAATCAGTGATATTTCCAAAATCATATTGCGTTATTATTTGAATTATGGTGATTTCATTAATTAGGAAAAAAACTTAATTAATGTGCAATTAATTAGTTGCTACATTAAAAGAAATTTAAAATTGGATTTTTTTTCCTTTTGAATTGTGGTAATTTGTTCGTGTATATTAAATGTGAGTGACTGTGCCATTATTAGGATTATCTGTCAATAAAAAGAAATAAATTCATGTATAGTGCATTAATCATGATTATCATTAATCATGATTATCTGTAAATAGTGTAACCTAAAAGAAATTTGTAATTTGTAATCAATGATTATGGTTAGCATCAAAATCGACACTTATTACTAAGTTTTATTAAACTCCTTCTCTTCCGATTATATGGTCGAATATGATCTTGCACGTTTGTAAAAAAATATTTAATCTTTAAACAAACTTCCAACATTACCCTTATTTAAAGCATCAATTAACCTTTCATTTTCATAATATTATATTTAATATTCTCATTTTCCAAAATTATTCATGGGTATAGTGGTAAATTACCAGATAAAAACAATACCAAATATAAAAATTAGAACATATAATTAAAACACGGAAAATAGTAACTCGGACTACATAACTGGAACGGAGGGAGTATTTTATCATCATCAAGTTTTGCAAAACATTTTCAAACTGTAGAAGAATCCAATTGCATTCAAGATAAATTCAACAAATACAATCATAAACTAATCCCCTTTTTCAATAAACATTCAAGAAAAACCGGAGAGATTCATTATTGCTGCTCATTATAAAGCTTCACAGCAGCAGTGTACGCCGCGTGTCCGAATATCGGCACGACTTTATTCCCGCTTAAAATAATTCCGTCCTTGATTCCTTTCGAGGCGACGACATTAATACATATATTAATGTTGTCGTTACTAGCAATAAGAAGGTCATAGGTTGCCGTCATGTAGTCTTTCGCTTCAACTTCGCTCAATGCACTCCCCAACGACGATATAACATCATCATACGAGCATTTGCAATCACGCATGGCGGAATTGAACTTGGAATCCGCGTTGTTTTTCTTGAGTAAACGTTGCACGTGACTTCTTGTTTGTGTGGAACTCGAAATTGTTGATTTGATGATTTGGACGGATAGATCGAATAGATTGGTTGCCGAAGCAATTTTGGGTTGGGATTGAAGTAGTTTCACACAGACTGCATCGGAACAAATCTGTTTAATCAAAGTAGATGAAGAAGCAGCGATGGTTGTCGGAAACATGATCAGTAAAAGAGAGGGTATGAAGATAATCATAAGAGTTGAAGCTACTCGAGAAGAAGAGGAAGAAGAAGAAGAAGATGAGGACGACATTGTTAGATGATGTGGTGGTGTGACTATACTACAATGGGTATTATATAATAATTTAAAGAAAAAGATTCCCACATTGCCTTTTCTTAAACTTTATTTTTTAATACCATTTTTATTTGGATTCTGCGTTTTCTTGAATAGAGAAAAGGATTAAATGTGCAATGTTACATTAAATTTGAAATAAATTTTTGTTTGAGTTAGGTGATTTGTTGACTTACATTAAATACTATGGCGTCACTATGTATAAGGATGATCTGTCACAAAAATGACAGAATCTAGATATATATATTTATAGTGCAGTAATCATAATTATTACTCCATCTGTTCCAATTATTTAATTCGGATTATTATTTTAGGGTGTTTTGATTATATAATCATATTTCTATATTAATATTATTTTTATTTTTTATAATAATTAACCAATATAACCTTTGATAATCTTGAAATTAAAATAGTGATTAAGTAGTCAGTTTTGAAAATTGAGAAAATTAAAGCATAATATATTTTTTAAAAAAATTATTTAATGTCCTATTCATAATACTTTGTTCATGATGCATTGAACATTTTCTTTTTTTATTGGAAACAGTAAACTTTTATCTAACGTTTCAATTCTGACGACCATTTGAAAGGAAATGAATGGGCATGAAAGTAAGATGACCAAATTTTGAGATTCGTTTTATTAAATAAGGTTAATATTGAAAACTTATCTGATTATATTATTTTCTTAGAAAATTTTTAACATACGTGCAAAACTAAAGCTGATCATATAATCGGAACATAAGGAGTATAATAAAGAGAGTTTAATCATAAAAATATTATATTATCCTAACATTATTAAACCTTAAAGATTTTGATTACAGATTTGAAGCCCACCCCAACACCTAACTATTAAAATTGGTGGGAGCAGTCCAATGTTTGTGCCGCCCTTGACAAACCACGATGCCATAGGCTTCATTGTCACACTATTAAAATCTTGGGTAAATAGGGAAAAATATTCTAAATTATTGACGTTTTTGGAAAAATACTCCAATTTATTTTTATAAATTAAAAACACATCAATCTTTACTTTCATTTATGAATTATACCCTAATTTATTGATATTTTGGAAAAATATCTCAATGTATTATTATTAGTCATAAATACCTCAATCTTTAATTTCGTTTATGAATTATACCAAAACGAGAAATATTATTGGCTCACACAATAATGGCAGTCAAAATAACTATCATCTCGTATGAAATTAATGTACTAAATAATCAATATTTGCTATATATTCAAATGCATTTATCTTCCGAAAAGTATTTAAAACTTCTTGTTCTGCTCTTTTTTTATTTCCTTCGGTTGCTTGAATTTCTTATTTTTTTCTCTCAATGCATATTTTGACGTATGATCTTGTATCTAAATGTATGCACCTTAGTCTTGGATTGAACATTATACAAACCGAAGGAAACAAGAAAAAGAGTAAAACATGAAGTTTAAATATTTTTCAGAATATATAGATAATATTGATTACTAAATAAATTAAATTTAATTCAGACAAAAATAGTGGTTTTGACTGCCTTATTTGTGTGAGCTAATAATATTTCTCGTTTTGGTATAGTTCATAAGCGAAATTAAAGATTGGGATATTTTTAACTAATAATATATATTGAGATATTTTTCCAAAATATTAATATATCAGTGTATAATTCATAAATAAAAGTAAAGATTAAAGTATTTTTAACTTATAGAAATATTTTATGGTATTTTTCCGAAAACGCCAATAGTTTAGGGTATTTTCTCCTATTTACCCTAAAATTTTTATAGCATAATTCATAATAGTGAAATGGATCATTAATGAGAATCCTCTCATAAATTAAGAATTACAAAATGATTTTATAGAATTTCTTTTAATATCTCCTTAAAAAAAAAATACAGTTGATTTTGGAAATCTCGTAATTGAGTCTCAATTAATTATAAATTTCGGACAAATTAATTGGATAATCTTAATTTCTTAGTTTTGACAATATGCCCAAATTAATATGACAAGATTTCGAAATTCATATTGCTTAATTGTTTGAATTGTGGTGATTTTATTAAGGAAATATTATCAATCAAGGATCCATATAGTTGCTACGTACATTCAATTTTAAATAAATCTTATTATAGGATTTTTGTTTGAATTGTAGTGATTTGTTGATGTATATAAGTCGGGAGATATTTGTTAAAAAAACATTGAATTATTTATACATATATTTAGGTATAGTGCAATAATCATGATTATAATTAATTGAGTAGCCAAGAAAATTGTAATTTGCAATCAATGATTATGACTACCATATGAATCGAGAAAAAAAAAATGTAATTCCAAAACAACTGCATATTAATTGTAATTCTATTGCATAATCTCCTTCAATAAACATACAAGAAAGCATTTTTAGTGCTGCCCATTATCAAGCTTCGAAACTGCAACATAAGCCGCGTGCCCAAATATCGGCACGACTTTATTCCCATTCAAAACAATCCCATCCTTGATTCCTTTCGAGGTGACAGCATTGATGCATATATTGATATTATCAGTACTAGCGATGAGAAGATCATACGTTGCCGTCATGTATTCTTTATCGTTTTCAACTTCAGTCAATGCACTTCCCAACGAAATTAGGACAGAATCGTACGATGATTTGCAGTCACGCATGGCGGTGTTAAAGTTGGAATTGGCGGTGTTCTTCTTGAGTAAACTTTCCACGCGCACTCTTGTTTGTATGGACGTTGAAATTGTTGATTTGATGATTTGGACCGATAGATCGAATAAATTGGTTGTTGAAACAATGTTTGGTCGGGATTGAAGTAGTTTCAAACAAACTGCGTCGGGACAAATTTGTTGAATCAAAGTAGATGAAGAAGTGGCGATGGTTGTCGGAAACATGATCAGCAAAAGAGAGGGTATGACGATAATCATAAGAGTCGAAGGAGAGGAGGAGGAAGAGGAAGAAGAAGAAGACGACATTGTTAATGTTGTGTGTGATGTATTGCATTGTAATGGGTATCGTATATATAACAATATAAATTGAGATTCTTTGGGAATAATATTAATTATTTTTGCCTATTATGACTTATATCTCAATAAGGGAAATTAATAAGGTGATTATTTTTGTGGATATGATAAGGTTTTTACATTAGGGTAAGGGTCATAATCTTGGCCAAAAATCATTCCCATAGATTTTGTAATTATTTATTCAGTAATATCTTTTCCATTAATTTAGAAGATAGACGTAGTAGATAATATTGAAAAATGAAAACTTGCATTTTGATATACAATTCTTGATTGTAAAAACTATAAATTGTGTTATATCAATACGGTAAAAAATTGCTCAAAATGCTATGATTGCACTCATATTTCTACAATTTTAATATCTTATGATGTAAATGTGAGAGTAGTTCATTTTTATAATTTTTGTTATATATTTATAACATGTTTATATAGTTAATCTTTGAGTAAATATTGGATAATACTCTAAATTATTGATATTTTTAAAAAATACCTTAATTTTTTGTTGTTAGTTAAAAAAACCCCAATTTTTTTTGTTTATGAATTATTACCAAAACAAGTTAATATTGTAAATTATTGATGATACCGCAGTTAAATGCCACTTGATATCCCATGTGACAAATTAAAAATACATCAATATATTGATATTAGTTAAAAATACTTCAATCTTTAATTTCGTTTATAAATTATACAAAACGAATTAACAAACAACTTTGTTTGATTGTTGAAATATTATTGTTTTCATTTCATTTATGAATTATGCACTATTTACGTGTGTGAGCCAATAATATTTCAACAATCAAACAGAGTTATCGATGTTAATTTGTTTTAGTGTAATTCATAAACGAAATTAAAGATTTGTGTATTTTTAACTAATAGCAATACATTGTGTATTTTTCTGATTTGCCACGTGGGATGTTATGTGGGATGTCAAGTGGAATTTAACTGCTAAGTTATCAATAATTAACAATGTTAACTCGTTTTGGTATAATCCAATAATGTAAAATGCAGCTGAGGCGGTCGCCTTATCGGCATTAGGGGTGAGTATTTGGTTATTCAGTGCGGTTATTGCACGTAAAATAACCAAACTGAAATAACCGAAATTAAAATGAAAGAAACCGAACCGAACCGAATTACCGAAATAACCGAACCGAAAAGTTAAATTCGGTTTTCGGTTTTTTTTTCAGTAATTCGGTTATTATTAGATATTCCAACACATGGAATATTTGTTAGGTGTAGTTGGTGGATATTCCCATAATTAGTGGGACTCAAAATAAAAAAATGTGTGGTTCTCATGCATTTCATTTGCCTATAAAAGGCCTCATTTGGTGTTCTCTTAGAAACACACCAAGAAGAGAGAAAGAAATAAGAGAGAAGGAGAGGCGTAAGAAAAATAGAGAGTGTATTTTGAGTATAGAGTGCTTTTATTTTTGTAATAGTTTATTTACAGAAATAAACCCAGAAAATTGTCCCAAAATTCTCTTCGAGTTTTCTTCCGTTGGTTCGAGAAATTAATTCGATACCAACCCTACTTGTTTAAATTTTTCATTATTGATCCAGTTGGGGCCAACAATTGGTATCGGAGCTAAGGTTGTTCTTAGTATGCTCTGTGGTTGCAGCTTGGGCTGATCTTCCACATCAGAAAAGATATCCTTGGTAGCTGAACTTTTTGTGAACTCAAAGGGAGATATTGAGAAAAATGGCAATGATAGTAGGAGATACACGGGCACAGCAAGGGAGCAGTTCATCGTTCCAATACCCGTTGCTATCCAACACGAACTACACCAGTTGGGTAATTCGTGTGCAAGCAATGATGGAGGACCAGGGTGTGTGGGAGACTGTTAAGCCAGCAGAGGGCGCGGAGGTTGACACCCGGCTTGACAAGAAAGCGAGGTCGCATCTCCTACAAGCGCTGCCGGAAGACCTCCTCATGCTTGTTGCCAGCAAGAAGACGGCCAAGCAAGTTTGGGACTGCCTCAAGACGAGGTTTGTCGGAGCTGACCGAGTAAAGGATGCAAGGTTGCAGACCTTAAAGAACGAGTTCGATGCTATGAAGATGAACGACAGTGAGTCGCTCGATAACTACGCCGGCCGACTCACAACCATGTCGGTCAGATACTCGAGCTTGGGGGAGACACTCAGTGATGCTGCCCAGGTGAAGAAATTGTTCGATACGGTACCAGAACGGTTCATCAGTGTGATAGCCGGCATCGAACAATTCTACGACCTCAATACACTCTCTTTCGAAGAAGCCATGGGAAGGTTGAAAGCCTTCGAAGAGCGCACGAGCAGGAAAAGCACGAGCGTTAGTGGCAGGGAAGAACAAGTACTCTTCACTCAGGCAGAGTGGGAAGCCCGTTCGAGGAGAGATGGCGGTGAACCATCTTATTCCCAGCAGAGGAGGTATCCTGCAGCAGGTGGGAACCGAGGACAAGGAGGTCGAGATGCACTGCCTCGAGGCAGAGGGCAAGGTAGAGGGCAAGGCAGAGGGCCTCGAGATGCCCAGTTTCGAAGGGACAGAGAGAGGCGCCAGGGAGGAGCCCCTCGAGACAAAAGCCATATCCGGTGCTTCAATTGCAACGGAATGGGGCACTATGCATCTCAGTGCCAAGTGCCGAGGAAAAATGAGGAAGTTCACCTCGCCTACGCAGACAACATCGAACCGGCCCTGATGATGGCCATCTCGGAGAAGATTCCTCCAGCCAACTTAGTACTGCTAAACGAAGGGAGGGTTACACCAGACCTTCGAAGCAGAAACCTGCTCGAAGCACCCAAGGACCTCTGGTTCTTGGACAATGGAGCCAACAACCACATGACTGGCGATAAGAAAAAGTTCTTTGAGCTGGATGAAGCAGTCAAGGGTAACGTGAAGTTCGGAGATGATTCGATGGTGAGGATCGAAGGAAAGGGTTCGATCCTGTTCGCGTGCAAGAACGGAGAGCAGTGGCTGCTCGAAGGGGTATACTACATTCCCCGGCTTCGAAGCAGCATGGTGAGCCTCGGACAGTTGACCGAGACAGGCCACCAAGTCATCATGAATGGGGATGAGCTCGAAGTGTGCTCGAAGAACCCTTCCCGGGTAATCATGAGGGTGAGGCGTTCTCAGAACCGCCTCTATCAGATCAGACTCACACCGGTGAAGCCAGTTAGCCTCTTGGCTAACCTCGAAGATCCTGCATGGCTATGGCATGCCCGTCTTGGGCACGTCAACTTTCAAGCCCTGAAGTCCCTCACGAACAAGCAGATGGCTGCGGGACATCCAGCAATCACACCGCCAGATCAAGTCTGCCGAACGTGTCTGATAGCAAAGCAGACGAGACAGTCATTCCCTTCAGAGGCCCAGTTTCGAGCAAGCAAGCCACTCGAACTACTACACATTGATTTGTGTGGTCCAATCAACCCAACAACTCCGGGGGGGAACCGCTATTTCATGCTCATCGTGGACGACCACTCGAGGTGGATGTGGCTCCACATGTTGAAATCGAAGGACGAGGCATGTCCTGCGTTCAAGAAGACCAAGCAGCTGGTCGAGAACGCGAGTGGTTTTCGGATCAAGACCATTCGAACCGATCGAGGAGGAGAATTTTTCTCGAAGGAGTTCGCTGAGCTATGCGAACAGGCTGGGATTCGGCACCAATCCACAGCCCCGTACTCACCACAGCAAAATGGAGTGGTCAAAAGAAGGAATCAGACCGTAATGGCCATGGCTCGGTCATTACTCAAGAGCATGTCAGTACCCTGCAAGTATTGGGGGGAGGCAGTTCGACATGCAGTGTACTTACTCAACCGACTGCCAACAAAATCAGTTCGAGATAAGACGCCCTTCGAGATGTGGACAGGAATGAAGCCACATTTGGGTCATTTACGTGTGTTCGGGTGTACGGCACATGCAAAGGTGACCACCCCGAACCAAAAAAAAGTTAGACGATCGGAGTCAACCACTTGTCTACCTGGGGGTCGAGGAAGGAAGCAAAGCCCACAGGCTACTCGAGCCAGTTCTCGGCAGGATCATTGTAAGCCGAGACGTTGTATTTGAAGAAGGTACAACCTGGAAGTGGTGCAGAGAAGAAGGAGATCAACCCTTCGAAGTCTTCGAAGGGGCCAACCAGGAAGGACAAGAAGTTCAAACTGAGAGATTCGAAGCAAGTACGAGTCAGCAGCAGAATGCAGCTGAAGAGTTCGAACAAGCTGGTTCAAGCGCCAGATATCTTGAACCACCCTTGGAGGAGTACCTCGAACCAGTTGAAGAGAACTTCGAACATAGGTTCGAAGAGAGCAGAAGCCAAGGAAACAACCCTACTCCTTGGTCAGGAGGACATTTCGAGAGTGGAGAAGGCCCCTCTCGATACAGAAACATGTCAGAGATTCTGACAGATGCACATCGGAGAGAGCTAAACTTTGAGGAGTTGCTGTTAGCAGAGACGGAGGAGCCGTCTTGCTATCTTGAAGCAACCGGTCAACCAGAATGGGAGGAAGCAATGGCCAGAGAAATTAAGGCCATCGAGAAGAATGAGACGTGGTCTCTAGCCCAGTTGCCGGTTGGTCACAAGGTAATCGGACTGAAGTGGATCTTCAAACTAAAGAAGAACTCAGAAGATGAAGTCATTCAGCACAAGGCTCGCCTGGTGGCGAAAGGATATGTGCAGAAGCAGGGAGTCGACTTCGAAGAAGTCTTCGCACCAGTGGCTCGAATGGACACGGTTCGTGTCATTCTGGCTCTTGCTGCAAATCGAGGCTGGCAAGTCCACCACCTCGATGTCAAAACAGCTTTTCTCAATGGAGAACTTGAGGAAGAAGTGTACGTAACTCAACCAGAAGGGTTCAGAGTCAAGGGAAAGGAGCACATGGTGCTCAGGTTAAAGAAGGCTCTGTACGGGCTTCGACAAGCCCCTCGAGCGTGGAATATAAAGCTCGACAAGAGTCTGAAGCAGATGGGCTTCGAGCGCTGCTCGCAGGAGCAGGCAGTATACATAAAGGGAAGCTCTAATACCCGAATCATCGTTGGAGTCTACGTCGATGATTTGATTGTTACTGGGAAAGATCCGAAGAGTGTCGGGGTCTTCAAAGAGCAGATGATGGGGGAGTTTGAGATGAGCTATCTCGGATTATTGTCTTATTACCTTGGGATTGAGGTAGATCAGTTCGAAGGGGGAATCTCGATCAAGCAAGCAAGTTATGCGAAGAAGGTTCTATCCCAGTTCGGGATGCTTGAGTGCAACTCCACTAGAATTCCAATGGAGCCAAGAGTGCAGCTCCACAAGGATCTCAAAGGCAAACCGGTTGATCAAACTGAATACCGGCGAGTCATAGGATGTCTTCGATACCTTCTACACACAAGGCCAGATCTCTCTTATGCTGTCGGAGTGGTCAGCAGGTTCATGGAGAAACCGACGGAGATGCATCAGAAAGCAGTGAAACAAGTACTTCGGTACCTTCAAGGAACCATCCATTTTGGGTTGGTGTTTCGAAGAGGAAGTGAGGAGGATGAGATAGCTGGATACTCAGATAGTGATCTAGCTGGAGATCTAGATGACCGGAAAAGCACGGGAGGGATGGTGTTCTACATCAACGACTGCTTAGTCTCGTGGAACTCCCAGAAGCAGAAAACAGTGGCTTTATCCTCGTGTGAAGCAGAGTTTATGGCAGCAGCAGCGGCAGCATGCCAAGTCCTTTGGCTGAAGTCATTATGGTTCGAACTAAGTGGTTCGAAGCCGAAGATAGTGAAGCTCTTCGTCGACAACAAGTCAGCCATAGCTCTGATGAAGAATCCAGTCTTCCACGGTCGAAGCAAGCACATTGACACAAAGTATCACTTCATTCGAGAATGTGTCGAAGCGAGACAAATCGAAGTGGAGTTCATTCGAACTGACGAACAGAGAGCAGATGTACTCACGAAAGCTTTACCAGCAGTGAGGCTGGTAACTATGCGACACCTACTTGGGGTACGAGACCTCAAATCAAATCAGGATCCCTCCATGTGATTGGAAGGGGGAGATTTATTAGATATTCCAACACATGGAATATTTTGTTAGGTGTAGTTGGTGGATATTCCCATAATTAGTGGGACTCAAAATAAAAAAATGTGTGGTTCTCATGCATTTCATTTGCCTATAAAAGGCCTCATTTGGTGTTCTCATAGAAACACACCAAGAAGAGAGAAAGAAATAAGAGAGAAGGAGAGGC
>JAPKLW010000934.1:64095-88502 GCA_026898455.1 Plectranthus barbatus | reverse complement strand
AAAAAAAAATCATAGAAATAATATTTGTAATAGTAGGTGATGATGAGTGGAAGCTGGAGGGGTTGACGGCGTTTTCTTCAAAGAGGTGGCGATTTCATCGGTCTCAACAAATTCAGCTACAAAAATAATCAATCTAAAAATTCCTGATTTTCAGCGCATATTTTCACACTTTCATTCATCGATTTCTCATCGAAGTTTCTGGAATTTTCAAATTCCTGAGTCGCCAATTTCAATGTTAAACCCTAAATCAGTTCTACTGCAAATGTTCGGTTTGTATGTACGTGTTTGAGAAATATGGGGTTGTTTAAGAGACTCTCGGGCTTCCTAGGGTTTTCCAAAGAGGAAGAACAGCAGCACCGCGACGCCGACGCTGTTGCTGCTGGGACCGCCGCTCCACCACCGTCGTATTTCGCAGCCGGAGCGGCAGCCGCAGCTACTGCTCAAGCTCAGCATCTACCGCGCAGGGGATTTGCTGTTCCCGCTCAGGTCCCCGTTGAGCGGGCTCCTCCCGCTCCGCTTCTCGTGTTCTGTCCCGCTGGAGATGGTGGAATTCAGGTGTGCTTCGCTAGATAAAGATAGCATATTTTAAGTTTTGTTTGCTGGATTTATGCTTTGATATAGTTGATTCTCTTTCGTTAGTAGATTGGTTTTAGTGATGTCTCTGTATTTGGATGTCACGGTGAATTGAGGTTTGTAGATCTGATGAGTGATCAATGTGTGCTTACAAATCTTGTGACTGAAATTTGTCAGCGATGCCATTTTTTCACGAGAAATTTCTCTTCTCATAGCAACTAGATGATGAAATATATTAGGCTTGTCTAAATCTGTTTGTTGTGCTGAGGAAGAAGCATCATGACGAGCAGTATTCAAAGTGAAGTATGGTTTGATGGTGTAGGAGAGCAGGGGCAGTAAGCCACTGAAACTTGGGATACAGATTGTTGCAGAAAACTTACTAGATCATGTGTGTGGCATGATTGTGTAACTGTAGAATGAATCTCTGTATGGTAGTCCCTGAAAGATTCTGGAATTAGCTATGATAAAGATGATGGTTTAGCTCAAAATTATCATAAGCTCACCAGCCTGCTTGTTGCCTCGTAAGCACTTGCTAGAGAAGTGGAGCTCCAGCCAAGCTGGCTTTTCTAGTTCTGATAGATGGGTTGATCGATTTTCACACCCGTTGTCTGGATTAATTTTTTAAGCTGTAGTTGCTCAAATCCTATGGAAATTGTTACTATCCTTTTATGACATTTGGAGGTGCTGATTCTGGTTCTACCTAATCTGCCATTGGAAATTAGCTAGTCTTCTCACCACAAATAATACCTTATATTCTAATCCTGTACCTCTATTCCTATTTTTACATCGCATCGATTTGGTCTCCGGTGGTGTTTCCTTTATAGCTCTTCTTGGACATCACTCAATTTATGTTCTTGATTGCTTAGGGATTGAAGTGGTATGCGAGGCGCCTTAGAATAGACGAAGATGGAGATGTTGCTGATGAGTTCCTCGATGAAGCATCGAGAAGTGGGGAAGCGCAGGCAAGGCCGGTATCAAGGTTTGAAGTGAAGTACAGCGCGAGACCTGCTAGAGTGAGGAATCTGTCACTGCAACCCAATGGTAAAATTCAACATCTTGTGGAGCACCAAGGCAGATTGGAGTGGTTGTAAATGACCCTTGAGAAGCAATCAATCACTTCTTCTGTATTGTCTTTCTGATTACAGCCCATCGATTGATGAGGAAAAATGCAAAAGACTATGCCAAATTGTACCCTTAAAAACTTTCAAAAATTAGTTTATACAGATTGTTGAAAGCCAAGGTCTTGTTATGTAACGTTTGGCTTTGGTTTGGTGCAAGTATATGACGACTACGTGCGATGAAATGGAGAAGATTTTGTTTGGTGTTTAATGGTGATTCAAGATTTTGCATATTTTTTATGTAATGGAAGATGCAAATAAGTGGATAAAAAGGCTATGCGATGTACCTGTGTAAGAATTGTAAAATACACTCGAAATAGTGTGTTTTGAGTATAAAATTAGGGGTGTTCGCACCGTTCAAAACCGAATTTATTTGGCCAATTAGTCCCGGATTAATAGTCTGGTTTATTTTTGGCACAATAATCAAGATATGTAAGTTTAGAATGAGTTTATTAAAAACAAGACTATTAAGGGAGTATAATTCTGAGTTTTAAACTGACGATTTAAAAAATTTAAAATCGATCAAAATCGATCTGATTCCAGTTTGGAAGCCCAAACTTGCCATTTCGACCAGATAAATATATAAATATAATTATTTAACATTTTATAAGTAGGTGTAGATTAGTTGGTTTAGGTTTAGCTTAACCTTTCCGTACAAAACAACCCTTTTTGATCCTTACATCCATCTCAATCTATTCACATACTTAATGTTTTGAAATATACATATGCATTGTTGAAATTGTTGAAATTTAAAACAGGTTTCATTTAAAATTGCGTAACCTGCCAGACCAAATCACTTTATACAGTTTGGTTTGGAAAAATCTCCAACCGTACATATTAATTTGACCAAAATTTTCTTTCAAAATCGGCTAAACTGAACCGCAAAACCCCTAATGAAAATAGCAACACCTAAACAATGAAACGTAAAACAAGCATGCATTAGACAAAATCTTATCGAAGGAGAAGTGAAGAAAGAGTTGAAGATTACCTCATTAAAAAAAAAAAAAAAAAAAAAAGAAGAAGAAAGCAAGCAAGAGTTGAACCTGTTGGAAGATACAAAATGATAAACCAGCAGAAATAAATAGCTTTCCCAAATCTATGAAAAAGTTAATTACACAAAGAATACCAATTCATAAAACCCACAGGAGGACTACAGATATCAAATAGGAGAGAGATCAGATCAGGTTTGAGTTTGAGGAAAATACAAGAAACTAAGAGAAGCAGCATTTTTTCTTCCCAACCACAATTACATAAACCTTCACATCTTTCATAAAAATGATCAAAAGAAAAGGGTAGAGATTAGATTGATCCGAGGGCGAGCAAAAGATGAATGGTTGCACAAATTTTAGCCGTAACACGTAGTAAAAATCGATCAACTTACTTAGCCTGGATTGAACAGAAGGTGGAACTTTTTTTTTTTCTTCCAATATCACAAAGTGCAAAATGAACATCAACCATTTTGAGAAAAGCACCAATCAATTCGAGTTTTTGCAAGTTACCGCTTGATGTCTGATGTCTGCCTACCGTTCTGCCATGCTCATTGACAGACTTCTTTCGGGGCGCCATAGTTTCCTTCTTTCCCGATTTCCCAGCTCCCACTTCGCCCCCAACTCGGGTGACGTGCTTCTGATTGCACGGCAAGGACCCGTCTGTCAGAACCTAGGACAGAGTCTCCTTCGGATGAATTATGATGGGGCACGTCACTTCCTCTACTACGAATGTCTGCTTCAATATCTTCAATGTTATGACGCTGTGAGATTTTCAGAAGATCTCCACCAATGTCTAAATCATCTTCCACCTTCATCCGTCGATCATCTCCAATGTCCTCTGGCTCAGCATCCCTGGGCGTGGGCATGGGTGGCCTCTGGGATTCCTCCTGCACCAAAGCTCGGAAGTTGTTCTTTGAAGGCTTCACCTTTGTACAAAATACTTCGAAAAAGTTGTTTAAGCAACCACGATCATAAACATTGATCCTGTTATCAGCTCTGTAGCGGAAATTCTCATAGGTAGTCTGCAAATAAAAATCCAAGACAGAAACTAAGCAAGAAATATTCACAATAAGATTGAAATCATTCCTAAGAGTGTTCATCATCCACCATAACATAGCAAAGGCAAAATTGTTTTCACTCTACATCCAAATGGTATCTAGCATTTGCAGCAGCCTTTTTAAACGGATTAGAAACTTTTAATACCAAGGTATTACTCCCTCTCACATCAGTCTTACATAGTTACATAAACCCTTCAACCCACAACACACTGGTGGAGCCAAAAAAAGGGAACTCCAAACCTCACAAGAATTTTTGCAGAAACTTGGCGCGTGTACCATTCTTTCACCTAGTTTGTTTTTTGCTAAGAGTGCAAAAACAGTTCCTCGTTCCTGTCTCAATCTAACTACAAGGAGATGCCTAAGAAAACATCTTGCATATGCTAAAAAATAGAAAACGACTGTCAAAATCCAGGGGAGGGCCAGCACTAGATCAGTCACAGAAACACTTTCTAAGGTTTCAACATGAAAATAAAGTATAAACGAGTCTCAAAATGATAACAAACCTGATTTGTGCTTATTAGATAAAGGTGAAATCCAGTCAGTCCACCAACAAACCATAAGGATATGAAACAATAGCCCATCAGAACCACAGATGCAGGAGATTCTTTCATCGCTTTCCACACAGTACCATGATGATAATCCATCAGAACCTTGATATAGAAAGCCGATAGTGCAAACACATAGATGCAAAGAAGTGTTGCCGAGGAAACGAAACAAAAGAAATAACGGTAGTTTCGCTGCATATCAAGTTGAAAAGAAAAAAAAAGCACCAGTTAGGCTAAAAGAGCAGCAATTCAACAGATGAAACGGAAAGATAGTAATTCCGAAAAGAAGGGAAGTAAGGTAAGTAACCAATCTCAAGACGATATCTTACCAAACCTATGCACTGGCCTACCCAAGGGCAATGATGATCAAAACGCTCGACACAATTATTGCAAATCGAGCAGTGTGAGCAACGAGGAGGACGATATAGCATACAAGTATCACAATATTTAACTCTGACAGGGAGCCCATTAACCATTACTTCTTTGGTTCGAGGGAACTGAAGGCTCGGTGTCTGCCGTCCACCAACCTCAACTGAAGCAGAAGTATCATAACGAAACTCTTCTTCTGGGGGGTGTGAATTACGCGGCACAATTCCAGGATCTCGAGATGAAGTAAGAAGCAATAGCACTAGCACCTATTAGAATCAATTAAAAGATAATAATAAGCCACTATCATCCAAATTAATAAGCAAATTAGATTAAGATGAGCACAGATGACAATTCCTTATATACTAGTAGAAAAACCACTGTGACAAATTATGACCAAAATGCAGGAGTATGGACTCCTAGTCCTGACACATCAGTAAACAAATTAGGGAATTGTTGCATAAGAACCAGGAGAGAAATTAGGAACATACATGAATAGTGAAGACAATAGCAGCTACCAGGATTGCATATCCTGCATTATAGGACGAGAATTGATGGCGAAGATGCCTTGCAACAAAAACACAAAAGCAAATGACAGGGACGATGATCAATAATAAGGTGACAAGCAGTGATCTCGCATCAGGGCCAAAAATCAACCTCCCACCCAGAAAGAAGATCTGCAGAAGATACGTGTCAAATATGTCATCTACAAGTAAAGAATAGAAAAATATCACTACTGGGATAGAATACAACCAAATATACGAACTAATCCAATTTCAAACCTTTTCAGTCAATGAGGAAGATGAAATGTGTGGAATGATACCTAATTAATGCTAAAAACAAAGAGATGTACTGTTTTGGGTTGTGGACTCTGGCTGTTTGTTGGTCATCCTATTCTAAACAAAATACTTTTCCATCATTAAGCAACAAAGAAATGTCAACCTTATGTCACATACAAGTTCTTTCAAATTGGTTCTGACTATGTATGAATGTTAACAAATTTGCATAAATCTAATCTGACATTAAATCTCATCATCCTCATCAGTAACAAAAATATCATTCAAATAACAGCCCAAGCATGGAAGGCCTCAATTCTCATTGGTGCATCATGAAAAGACACGAGCAACTTAAGGCATATCATTGATTACAATTACATCTCACCATACTTAATTGGTAACTATAATGATATTCTATTACAACCAAGACGCAATGGTATCACGAAGATTTAAGAGCAATTTCCAGATATTTTATTTATTATATTTATAAGTAGCTTGATTGCTCAATTGTTTGAAATGGTTTCATTTATAGGCAAACTTAAAGCAGCATCTTAGAAATTTGCATATGACATGTTTATTAAGACAATACACTAGTTGTATCATTAGTCATGCTCAAAGTTGCACTAATCATTTAAAGTTTCACTTCATCCATATCAAAGTCAAGATCAAGAAAACACAAAATCATCAATACTATGGGTGTTCGAACTTCCAAGAAAATATAATTAAGCCAAAAAAAGTGAGCAAGTACCACCGGAATGGAAACTACACAACAAAATACTTCTCTATAATATGTCATCGCAAAATCAGTCCAAAGGGTACAATCCAGAAGCACTATGATGTCAAATGAAGTACACCATAACTTCAAGATTAAGTACACGTCTCCCATCGATTGCAAACAACAGAAAAGTGGAGAATAAATCTTCTACTCCACTCATAAATATACAGGAAAAAAAAATAGCCAAGTAAGTTCCAACAGATAAAGAATTACTCTAAAGTAAACAAAAGAAAACACTTCAACTGACAAATAAACACTTCGCTTTAACACAACATAAAAAGAGCAGCAGAAAAGCAACAAGTAAAACAAAGAATTTGAACTAAAAACGACCAAAATTAAGCCAAGAAACCAAACCCAAATAGCCCTAAATTCAAACACTACCAGCTATCAAGTTAAGCTAACAACCAAATCAAACC
Organism: Plectranthus barbatus; assembly: GCA_026898455.1. Lineage (NCBI taxonomy): Eukaryota > Viridiplantae > Streptophyta > Magnoliopsida > Lamiales > Lamiaceae > Plectranthus > Plectranthus barbatus. The sequence goes on along the minus strand of JAPKLW010000934.1, from coordinate 81,886 downwards.
CAACCCACAAAAATAAAACTCAATAAAATCCAAAACAAGAACAAATCTCACATTGTTTCCCTTCCAAACTTCATGGACGCGCTTAGCCATTCAGCAGTAACCAAAAAACACTAACAAACCGAACCCAAAAAAAAAAAAAAAAAAAAAAGTAGGGGGGTCCAGCAATAAACGACGCCGTTCGTCAGCTTCGGCGGAAGCGAATCGAGATTTCAAACTTGCACACTGTGTTCATCTCACAAAACCACACGCGGAGACGGTGGGGGAGTGAGAAAGAAAAACTTTTATGCAGCAATTAAATTGTGAGCTTCTCTCTCTTTCCCCTCCGTTTATGCGCAATAATTAGAGGAGAGGAGGCTGAATTTGAAAATGCAGCGAATTTAAGAAGGGGTTTTTTTAGGGATTGTGAATAGTTGAGGGGGTTTGGTTTTCGTCTTCGCTTTTCTGATCTGTGAAGAGAAATAATTGACAGAGTGGAGTGAGGTTTTGGAGTTTTCAGGCGCTGCCCAATTATTTTTTATTTTTTTTTATTTTATTTTTTGGAATGTTTTTCGGGAAATGAGTTCTTTATTTTCCTACTTTTTATTCACTAAATCTATACAATCTCAAATTTTTGTACGTGGAAGCTCTTAGGTTAAGCACGCCTAAATGGTTTAGACGAATTTTATCTATTAATTTAAATTAAACTTATCTAATATATTCTAATTGGGATTAATAAATCCTACTATTTGGGATGGGTGAACCCATTTGAGTATGGATAAAACCCGCTTAAACCGTTTAGGCGTGTCTAATGCAAGTTTTTGCTTTTTTTACGCTAATAAATACTCACTCTGTTCCGGGTCATTAGTCTCATTTTGATCGAGTACAATAATTGATCTTTGTGAGTGTAGTGGAATTAATATTTTATTGATGTGCGAAATTCTTTTTTAATTTTAGTGAACGAGACAGACGAAAATGGAAAATAAGACTAATTAGGCGGGATGGAGGGAGTTTTATCAATTTAGGATTCGAAAGATAATTTGATTATCAATTCAAGACTCGAAAGATTAATTCTCAATTCAGGACATGAAAGATCACAAAAGATCCGAAAGATTATACATTTCTCAATTCAGCACCTCAATATCAGGTCCTGGATTATTTGATTTTTCAAGTTCTGGATTGACAAATCATCTTTTGAATCTTGAATCGACAACTCTCAAATTTTTTTTTTATAATTTAATATTTAAATTTTTGTAATTACAACTTTATTCATGAGTTTTTTTTTTTTTAATATTCGAGTGAGAGTCAATAAGTTCATGACTATTTTACTTTTAAAAACTTGGATATTTGTTAAAGTAAAATCAAACTCAAATGGTTGATTCTGTCAATAAGTTCGGAAATTTAGGGATGATAATAACGATTCTATTTATTTTAAAAATTATAAATTAAAAAAAAATTGTAACATTTGCTAAGTTGTGGGAAGGTTACTTAACAAAAAATAAAACTTTCAGGAAAATGTTAAAATATATCCTGAATTATGCATATTTTATAAAATTTATTTCAAATTATTTGAGTGTTTTAAATTTATCATAAACTATTTAAAATTATATAAATATATCCCGAGCTATTTTTTCATCAATAGAAAAATTGATTTTATTATCAAAAATTCAAATCAGCAAATTAAATTTTTAAATCCGAATGTTTGCAATGATAATTCATTGTGCATATATGATCTGAATTTCCAACCTTCAGCCAAAATCTTTCATATATTTCTAAAAATAAATATAGTTGCCCATAATTTAGGTTAGTTGTAAGGCAAATTTTATCTATTCATTAGAAATTATATTAATCCATGATTTTGAGTGATAATACTTATCTATCTATCTTTGTCCGACAAAAATCCAAATTCTAATAATTTTCGAATTGTAAAATATAGAAACTTGTCATGATTGAGATAAAGTGGAATATTTTAAGCATAGAAAAATGTAATTTCTTTTCATCTCTCTTTTGACTAAAATAAGAGAATTTCAAATAATTTATCTCCTTTTAAGGCTTCAATCCTTTTTACTATTCCCTACCAAAATTAAAATAGTTGCATGCCTATTGTTTTCAGTTAATAGTTTTAAGACTATGGGATAATTACACCTCAAGTTTAATCCAAGTTTTTGAGAAAAAAAAAGTACAATTTGTTTTATATATTTTTTTAGGAAATAATATTTTATTTAAAAAATATTGAATATCTTGCAATGGCAGTATTGGAGTATATACAGACGTATGCATGGGCGACTTTAACGTGTGCATGGAAGACTCGAGAAGATTCAAGATGAGGAGTGATGTTTCTAGAAGAAGTTAGTTCACATAATTGGTTAGGCTGTTACATATAGATTCATGTATAAAAGGAGTGATAACAGCTTGTGTAATTCATTCAGTTGATATGAAATGAAAATATTTCTCTTCTGATATTCTCTCTCTAAATCTATCATCTTCAACATGGTATCTAGTTAAGCCTGCTCCTTTCTCTCTCATGGCTAACTCTCTCACTCTACCTCCTATCTCTCTCAAGCTCACTCGATCCAATTACAACTACTGGAAGCCTCAAGTGTTGTCTACGGTTCGAGCTCATGGTTTAGATGATTACCTCTTAGGTTTCATCGCAGCTCCGGTGAAATATTTGACTGCTTCTGATTCAGATACTGGTGATTCGCCATCAACACAAGATGACAGTGCACCAAAACTCAATCCAGCTTATTTAGACTGGATCAAACGAGATTAATTGCTCGTTAGTTGGTTGTTTTCGTCAATCTCCGAAGCGATGCTCGGTCATGTCTCTCGCTGTGTCTCGGCAGCAGAAATCTGGAATGTGCTTGAACAGCTCTTTCTGAATACGTCTAAGGCTCGCATACTTCAGCTACGTGCGTCGCTTAACGCACAAATCAAAGGCGATCTGTCTATTGAAGAATATATGGTCAAGATGCGCGAGATTGCAGACGACCTAATGGCAGCTGGACATGCCATTTCTGACGACGAATTCATACCTCATGTGTTGCAAGGTTTGGGTAGTGAGTTTGACGCAGTTGTTGTTAACCTCACATCTCGCACGGACAGACTTTCAATTACGGAGGTTCATTTTGCCCTCCAAACACACGAACTTCGTCTTCAGAAGCATAATTTTGTGATTCAACTCACACCTCCGTCTGCACATATCGCAACTCAGTCAAATGGATCCAACAATCATGGTGGTAGGGGAGGTCATACACGCGGAGGTCGTGGCGGCCGGTATAATAAGGCAAGGACGTTTTGTCAATTGTGTGGCAAAGCTAATCACGTCGCGTTTAAGTGTTATCGCAGGTTCGACACTTCCTTTACTGGTCCAGAATCCATGGGGGAGCACACTACGCAAGCTCTGACTGTGTCTCATGTGAATGATGAATCAGCGGCGGAATGGTATGTTGATAGTGGAGCCACATCCCACATTGTCTCAAACCTGGGGAAACTGCAACTCAAGGATGAATATCATGGTCAAGATTCGGTAACCGTGGGTAATGGCACCTCACTTCCCATTTCACACATTGGTAAATCTTATCTTCCAAGCTTACAATCCAATCATACTATTCTCTTAGACCGTATCCTCTATGTTCCGCAGATTACCAAAAATTTGATTAGCATCTCTCAATTTACCCGTGATAACAATGTAGTATTTGAATTTCATCATTCACATTGTTTGGTGAAGGACAAAGTGACAAACAAGATCCTGCTTCAAGGCAAACTTAAGGACGGTCTCTATCAGCTTGATGTTCCCCATTCGAAGCCTGCTCACTTCTCCCCTCCTGCCACATCTTCTTGTCTGTTGTCTACAAATAATTCAGCAAATAATGCCATGATTTGGCACCACCGTCTTGGTCATGCTAGTTCAGAGATTCTCAAGTTAGTCCTCAATCTTGAACACTCCAATGTAAAGCCCTCTGATCTGCGTTTTTGTAATGCTTGTTGTTTAGGGAAATTGAGTCAGTTTTCTTTTCCTATTCGCCCTATTCGAACATGTAAACCATTCCAGTTGGTACATACTGATATATGGGGGCCTGCAGCAATCCCTTCTATTGCTGGTTATAAATACTACATTCACTTTGTTGACGATTTCACTAAATACACTTGGATATTTCCTTTATCTCTCAAATCTGAGGTCACAAATGTTTGCATTAAGTTCTTTACCTATGTTCAAACTCAGTTTCACTGCACCATTCAATCTATTCAATCTTATTGTGGTTCCGAATATACTCCTCTATTACCTTTTCTTCAAAATCATGGGGTAGTGGTTAGGAAGTCCTGTCCATATACACACCCTCAAAATGGAACCGCCGAAAGGAAACATAGACATATTGTGGACATGGGTTTATCCTTACTTGCTAAAGCTGATCTCCCTCTAGTTTTTTGGTGGGATGCCTTCGAAACCGCAGCATATATTATTAACAGACTTCCTACTCCATCCCTTCACTCTAACTCTCCCCTTTTCCAGATGTTTAATCGTTTACCTGATTACAAGTTTATGAGATCATTCGGTTGTTCTTGTTTCCCTTATCTTCGCCCATACAATAGCTCAAAACTTCAGTTTAGAAGTTCACAGTGCATATTCCTAGGGTACAACACTACTCATAAGGGTTATAAGTGTTTCAGCCCCGAGGGTAGGATGTATATTGCTCGAACTGTTCTATTCAATGAGTTAGAGTTTCCCTACACATCTCTTTTCTCCAAGAATAAGTCACTGTCATCACCCTCACCTCCCTTAGTTCCTCATACTATTTTTATCCCTCATAGCTCTCCTACTCTATCTGACACTTCTGCAGATACTACCAACTCACTCTCTAATCCTCAACAGCAAGCATCTATCTCTCCTGACTCTCACTCACTCGATACACATATTCAGTCGAGCCATGTGTCCATACCTTCTACTCAATTGTCTGCTACATCAATCGAGTCTTCTCCTTCTGCACAAAATGACTCTCCTCCTCCTGATTCTATCCCGCTACCTCCAGAAAATCCAGCCTCAGCTTCTAATACCTCTGAGTCACAAACCATACAGCCGTGCCATCCCATGGTTACTCGATCGAAACATGGTATTTTCAAGCATAAAGTATTTGTTGTGACCTCTTTGTTTGATGATGCAGAACCATCTAGTGTTGATCAAGCACTGGTACATCCTAAATGGAAGGCAGCCATGCAGGCTAAATTTGATGCACTCATGAAGAATGAGACTTGGCGTCTTGTACCTGCCTCTGATTCTATCAATCCTATATCTAATAAATGGGTTTTCAAGATTAAAAAGAAACCTGATGGCTCTGTGGACAGGTTTAAAGCTCGCCTTGTAGCTCGTGGTTTTGAGCAACAAGCCGGTGTGGATTTTCTCGACACTTTTAGTCCGGTTGTTAAGCCTACTACGGTAAGATTGGTTATGTCACTAGCAGTAACTTACGGTTGGGATATACTACACATTGATATCAACAACGCATTTCTTAATGGTTACTTGAAAGAAACGATCTATATGGTTCAACCAAAGGGATTTGAAGACAGTAGCTATCCCTCACATGTGTTTAAACTTGTCAAGTCATTGTATGGGTTGAGGCAAGCCCCTCGGGCATGGTTTGAGCGGCTGAAACAATATCTTTTACACTGGGGGTTACAACGCTCTACGTTCGATCATTCACTATTTCTTAATACTTCATCATCTAACCCTCTTTTGGGGCTTGTGTATGTAGATGATATTCTTATCACTGGGGGTGATGATACTCAGGTTGCTCGTTTAATACGAGATCTGGATCAAGAGTTTTCCTTGAAGACTTTGGGCTCGGTCAATTTTTTTCTGGGTATTGAAGTGAGTCGCAGCCCTGCTGGTCTGTTGCTTCATCAACCGAAGTACATCAGGGACCTTTTGCATCGTACCAACTTGTCTAATTTTAATCCATGTGCCTCCCCCATGAGTACCACAGTTCGACTTAGCACCTGTGACAGCCCCCCGTTCTCGCAGCCTTCTTTATACTGAAGTGTAGTTGGAGCGCTTCAATATCTTACTCTCACGCGGCCGGACATTAGTTGTGTTGTCAATAAGCTAGGCCAGTTTTTGTAGGCACCAACAGAGGCTCATTGGGAGACCTGTAAGCGAGTTCTTCGATTTCTTAAAGGCACTTGCAATCATGGCCTTCTCTTTCAGCCGATTACTACATTTTCTCTAACCGTTTTTTGCGACGCGGATTGGGCAAGTGATATGGTGGACAGACGCTCCACCGGTGGTTTTTGTATCTTCTTTGGTGAGAATCTTATTGCGTGGTCATCTAAGAAACAAACCGTCGTTGCCCGCAGCAGCGCCGAATCCGAATATAGAGCTTTGGCAGACACCGTTGCTGAAATGGTGTGGTTACAGTCTGTTTTTAAGGAGCTTCGTGTTTCTCTTCTCACCCCAGCTCGATTATGGAGTGATAATCAGAGCGCCCTATCATTGGCATCCAATCCTGTCTTTCATGCCCGCACTAAACACATTGAAGCCAACGTTCATTTTGTTCGAGAGAGGATTGTTAGTAATGATGTAGAGATTGGATACGTCCCTTCCGCTGAGCAGCTCGCCGACATCTTTACAAAGTCGTTGTCCTTGGCTCGGTTTCAACTCTTGTCGTCCAAGGTTAATGTTCAACCCCTCCCTAGCTGAGGTTCACATGGGGTGTATTGGAGTATATACAGACGTATGCATGGGCGACTTTAACGTGTGCATAGAAGACTCGAGAAGATTCAAGATGAGGCGTGATGTTTCTAGAAGAAGTTAGTTCACATAATTAGTTAGGCTGTTACATATAGATTCATGTATAAAAGGAGTGATAACAGCTTGTGTAATTCATTCAGTTGATATGAAATGAAAATATTTCTCTTCTGATATTCTCGCTCTAAATCTATCATCTTCAACAGGCACACCCGTCATTCAAACTATTTCACGAATCTTATTTTGTAAAACAGTTAAATACACTATTCAAAATGAGTAAATACATGATTTTAATTGAGTAGATATGTCATTATTTTTGAAATACAAATTTAAGTTGAATAAATGTATTATTACTAATAATAAAATACATTATTTATAAGAATTGTCTCGTGAATTAACAACGAAACGGTACCATAGGAGTCTTTGCCAATGGAGTATATGTATTTACAAAGTTAGTCTAAATCTCAAAGATATGATTCCGGACAAAAGAGAAGAAGGCAATATTTTGCATAACACATTCAGAAGCTAGAATTTATCGAACTGACTGGTCATTGTCTTTAAGAGTCTGAAAAGCGAAGAAGTACAATAACGAACAAAAGATGTTTGATTGGTAAGGACAAACCATCATCAAAACGGCTAGTATTTTGAATCCTCTATGAATATTCTCATGAGAGAAGACGTTGCTGATCATAAAACTACTAAAAGCTCAAACCAATCTCATAAATGCTCTCACAATCTTTTGAGATCACCAAGCAGTGCAAAGTTTGAGACCACCGAATTTCATCTTATTTCCAGAGATAAAAGAACCCGAGAACTTCCCAACAAGCCTAAGAAGATTTCATCCACCTCAATCTTTGTTCGTGTGAAGATACAAAAGACTAAAACTCACAATTTCTTGATCAATAGATAGCCTAAGAAATAGATTTTTGTGGTAAAGCTTGAAGTTGAGGTTGCCCAAAAATCAGAAAACGGAGATTCTTCTCGTGACTAGAAGAACGCAAGTTACAACTTATATTAAATTATCATGGATTATAACATATGTCTTCATAATTTTTTATTATTTTAATAATAATACATTAATTTAATACGCACATCCACTCACATACTAAGATATCTTCGAAAAAGTACGAACTCATGACTGCATGCAAGGTGCTTTGATCGTTCCCTTTAAAAAGTGATGTTATTGTAAAGAAAGAAGAATACAAGAACTTACATACAAAATCATGTAAACATTATGAAGATTAAAAAAATGAAAGTACAAATTATAATAATACTTGTAAGACACATTCAAACATAATGATCTTGATGTGATTAATTAATTAGGTAAATAATAGGAATACAGGTGGATGCAATTGGAATTTTGGAAAATCAAAGCATTCACGTTAGGCATATTCCCAGTGACTACATTACCAGTCAACCTTTGTTATAAATAATACTTTCTACAACCAATTTTTAACTCTTCACCTCCTCGCTCAATATTCGTGCACCCACCCCACCCCCCCCCCCCCACACATATGTATAATAATTTAATTGAAAATTTTAAAGTTGTTGTAATAATTCCTTTTTGTTATTTTAAAATATAGAAATAGTTTTCAGCATGAGAAGCCTTGGGTTGTGGCACAATGGATTCGTAAAATTCAATTAAATAATTGGAGTGATCACGAGTCGAACCAAATTAAGTATGATCAAGCATGAATTTTGGTTCAACAAAATACTCAAGATTAGGGCTCGAGCTCGTACGAGTTGGAGTTTTCAACTTCAAGTTCGACTTGTCATTTTAATTATTTTCAAAAACTTAGTAAAAATAAATAATTATGAGTTAAAATTTAAATCATATTAAGTTTGATAAAAGTCGTGAGTCTAACTTGAACTTAAGCTTAACTTGGACGTGATCATAGTAAAGCTCGCAAGCATATCGAGTTGAGAATCATGGAATTTGAGCTTGAGTCGGTTTCAATTTTTTTAATCTATCCCGATAATTTATAAGTCAGTTTGACTCATGCTCGTCTCTACAAATTATTGAATTAAATAAATTTGAGTTGGTCTCCTGAGAGACGCCCCCACGGTGCGTGTCGAATTTTTTTTTTTATATATGTATATTTTTTTAAAAAAAAATTAAGATCTCGACCCTACAGAATTGAGGTTGAGCCCCCACAATACTCGAACCTTAAATCCGCCACTGATGAGACATCATTTGCAATAAAGAAACACATCATTTTATTAAATTCGTCTGACAATAAAAATACAAGACCATCTCATCTGAGAATTTGCCAATAAATTTAACTATGATGCTTGAGGTAATAGTTTTGTTAGTAATAAAATAAAGAAAGTAAAATATAATGGGGCTAATAGTTAAATCATGTTTAGGCTTATTTTGTTGGGGATTAATTTGATTTTTAAAACTTAAAAGTAGGGGGAAAATAAAAGAAAAGAAAAGAAAAAAGTAAAAAGCAAAAAATTGGGAAAGTTAGATGAATTGAGGCAGAAACAGTTGACTAGCCCCAACTTGGTCTACACTTCAGACAAGAATCCAAGTCTCCCTCTTTGAATAGCTCTCCCCCTTCCCCGTTAATGGCGGCTCCCTCATTTCTTATCCTCCCCACTCAGTCAAACCACCCATCGCCTCCCCTCTCTATTCCCCTCTAAACCCACATCTCCAATCGCTTTCTCTCTCTCTCTCTCACATGTGAAAAAAAAAAATGGATCAAAATCTTCAAGCAATCCTGGCGGCCATGGCCAGTTTCTTCGTCGTCAGCTTAATCCTCGCCTCAATCCTCATCATCTGCAAGAGCGAATCCAAGCAGCACCGCCGCCGCCGCAACGATCGCTCCATCCCGCAGTCTCGGGCCCGGAACCCGGCGTCAAAGCCCAACGCCGGCGTCGCGTCGTCGCTATCGATTTGCGACAGCGCCACCTTCCACCCGAGCCTGCCCCACGTCTCAATGCAGGAGCTGGTCGCCGCGACGGAGGGCTTCTCGAAGGATCTCATCATCGGCGACGGGAGCTTCGGGCTCGTCTACAAGGCCCGCCTCAGTTCGGGCTCGATCGTCGCGGTGAAGAAGCTCTCCCCCGACGCCTTTCAGGGCCTGCGCGAGTTCCGGGCCGAGATGGAAACGCTGGGGAAGATCCAGCACCCGAATATAGTCAAGATTCTCGGGTTCTGCGCCACGGGTTTGGATCGGGTCCTGATTTACGAGTTCATCGAGAAGGGCAGCCTCGACCAATGGCTGTACGACACGTCGTCCGAGGAGGAGCTGGCCAATGCAGTGGAGCTGAGGCTGCCGCTGACGTGGCACACTAGGATGAAGATCATCATAGGGGTAGCCAATGGGCTTGCTCATATGCACAATTTGGAAGTTCCCATTATTCATAGAGACATCAAGGCTAGTAATATCCTACTAGACGCCGATTTCGGGGTCCACATCGCGGACTTCGGGTTGGCCAGGCGGATAGAAGGGTCCCACTCCCACGTGTCGACCCAGGTGGCCGGGACCATGGGATACATGCCACCGGAGTATCTCGAAGGTGCCACGATGGCCACGATGCAGGGCGACGTGTACAGCTTCGGGGTACTAATGCTCGAGATTATCACCGGGAGGCGGCCGAGCTTCCCGTTCACCGGCGAGGATGGGAAGGAAGTTAGGTTGATGGTGTGGGTGAGTAGAATGGTGGAGAAAGGGATGTATATGCAAATGGTGGATGCTAGCATTTGTAAGGATGATCTCGACGAATCGACGGTGGTGGAGATTTTTAAGGTCGGCGTGAAATGTTCCGATGAGAAGGTCAAGAATAGGCCTACCATGAATGAAGTAGTTGAGCAGTTGAAGATGATTTTGGGATGAAACTTTGATGGATGGATGTAAATAGATAATGGTGTGTGAAGCTAAGAAAAGATTCTTTAGCATCATGCTCTGTTATATATAAGTTGGATTTGCATTGCTAGGTTTTGTTCTTCATAGCTTTATTATCATTGCCACGTTTAAATACTCTCTACTTCTTTAAATCAAGACCAGCTTTTTGTAGCACATTGGTTTGTGTTTTGGGCTATGCAATGAAATATCAAGTGGTGTTGAAGCTTTTTTTTGTGTGTGTTTGAGAAAGAAGGGATTCAAATCAAGCAATGTAAAACAGGTAGGGCTGAATATTCGTGCATGTTGATCGTTATTGTGTTTGAACTTAACGGGTTCATGCCTATTATTATCGTGTGTGTTCATATCGTATCAAAAAAAGTTAGTCGTAAGTGTAAAGCTGACAATTTGCGTACGGTAAATTTTCATCGTATCGGGTCGTTTCATATTTGAATTTAACAGGCTCATTATTATCATCCGTTTCGTATCAGAAATTGCCATCACTATATACTGGTATACAATAGATTTACGAAAATATACAGAGGGGTTTACTTTTGAGTATGAGAAAAAGAATGTTTCTGCACTAAAGGGAGCTACAACAAACTCATACATTTGCAAGCACAAGAAACTTAAATAAAATCAGACAAGGATAGACAAACTCGAGTTACAGAAGGCAGATTTCAAGATCAAGATCAAGATCAAGAAAAGAATCATTCAAGATCAAGAATTCCAAAATTGGAGAGGAGGATTTTCACTTGATCCACAAAGTCTGAGCCTGTTGCGAACTCTGTCAGCATTCCCACAGCAAAACCAAACATTGCCCATCTGCGAGACCGAGGAAAGCATGAGAAAATTCGGAATAATTAAACGTTCGAAGGCCAAGACATCTATAGGCGGCCGTCCGTCCTACAGCCGCCCGAAAAGGAACTAACTACAACATCTACTGGTCCTCTGGACCAGCTTCCCAATCTCCGATATCAATTTTAGTCTGAACCATCCGCCTTTTTCCAATTCTAGTACAAACTATTTCATTTCACAATTTTATGTCCGAACAATAAAAAATTATTCAAATCTGGGACAAATAAATTTTTCGGCATCGAAAAGCAGACGGAGTATGCCGGAAACCCACATCATTTGATCTACAACGTGTCATTTTTTTAATATGACATGGGTTTCCGGCATGCCCCGTTAGTTTTCTAATGCCGGAAAATTTCTACGTCTTAGATTTGAATAGTTTTTTTATAGTTCAGACATAAAATTGAGAAAGGGAAATATGTTTGCCCCCACTATGATCTTTTCAATAATTATGAAGAAGCATGAAGCAGGGGAGCTGGATTGGACTAGAATTTGCACATTATCTATGGTGAAACTGTTGGCATGAACAAAACTACATGAAAACTGTTCAAATATATAATCATGTTCAACATCATTACAGCTTGAACAAGTGAAATCGTTTTTTAACCATTATGCAGCATGATCGAAGTCTTTTATCTTGAAGAGTGGTAACTGACAAGATCAAGACGAAGGGGCCGATCTTGGCAGGCCCCAAATATGGCTCAGAAATGCTCAAGCATATTAGAAACACTGCATATAGCTGCTTGATTTTTGCTACAAAATTAATATTTTCTACAAGGGAAAACTATGAAAAATACCCTAGAGTATTGGTCAACTATGAAAAATATTCTAATGTTTTTCTTTTTTTTTTTTTTTGAATTATACCCTCTACTATGAAAAATATCCCAAAGTTTCTCACGTCACTCAATTATATCCTAATATTTGATTCTGTAAAAATACTTTACATTACTAACATTGTTAAAATTCTGATGAATCATACATTAAGTTTAATACAATATTTACTACATATATACAAATAAAAGGAAATGTCACGTATTATTTAATTTATGATTCATCAAAATCTTAACACTATTAAGGATTGAAGGTATTTGTAATTGACAAAATCAAATATTAGAGTATAATTCAAGTAAGAGAAACATTAGAGTATTTTTCATAATTTTCCCTTTCTACGAACAACTATCAAGGAATGCATCCTAGTTCTAGGCCAAAGAGTGTAAAATTGGTTTAATAAAGAGAAGTGATCATAGATCTTCAGCAGTTTGCATTAATATTAAAATACAACATATTTTTAGAATCTCTAGAAAGACTTTGATGGAATTGGAAAGCAGCTAAGATGTTTGGCTAGAATTCTTGAATAGCTCAGAATCAAACACTACAACCATGTAGTAATCAAGAAATTAACACAGCAGGCTCTAGCAACCTAATAAAGTTAAACCTAATCTAATCCCAAAACTTCCAACATAACTTAGGAATTTCATCAAACACTTCCAATGCAATTACAAAAAATAAAAAAGTAAACAGAGCGTCTGAGAATAATGAATCTGGAAATTACCTGCCGTTGGAGATCTCATTCTTGGGAATGAAGCCAAAGAATGGAGCTTGATCAACTGCCTCCAGCTTCTTCTGCTTGAAATACTCCTGCAGCTCTTTAGCCTTCTGCCGCTGGAACTCTAAAGTAATAACATTTTCAACTCGAACGGTGGCCGGAGGCGGAGGGGCGGCCGTGGGAGCAGGCGGGGGCGAGGGAGACGGCGGAACCGGCTTCACAGGAGCCGGAACCCCGGGTCTTCTCAGAGGGCCGTCGGCTTGAGCACTCCTAATAGTGAATCTTAAGGTGGGTGAAGAAGAAGATGGGGTGGGGAGTTTGATGAATTGAAACGTAGGCGTTGATGCAACTGGCATTTTTATTCAAAATTTGGGTTCGCAGCAGCAGATTGATGCTCAGTTTAGATTGCGATGATGGAGTTGTGTGGCCGGGAAGAGGAAGAGGAAGAGGAAGATGAAGAATGTGAAATTGTGAATCAGTGAAGGTTTGTGGATAAGATGCCGCCAAGTTTCTGAGCTTTCTTTTATTTTCTTTCTCTATCTTCTTTTCTATTTTTAATTTGTTAGTTTATTTTAGCTTATTATTTAAGATGGTGTTGATTAATAGTATTTTATTTTTTTTAAAATAAATCTTCATTTACAAGGGATGTGAGTTTGTTACGAATTAATGTAATTTTTTTCCATCATTCTCAAATCATAAACATACTTATCAAATGTACTAATGATTGTTGAAAATAATTGTTCCCGCTTTTAAAAATTAGTTACTTCTTTCTTTTAATATATAGATGATTATTCAAAAATATGTTTAATTTTTTGTCATCATTAGTATTGATTAAATATTCTAAAACTTATAAATATAATTTGAATAAAATTCCTATGATATTATATATATATATATATAAATTTAAATAATATCATTTGATATGAGGAGTTAATTGGAAATTGGAATAAAAAGTATAATTTTTAATTATTACTCTTATGAAAATAATATAAAGTTGTTGAATAATAGTGAGATTAATAAAGTAAATAAATAAATAATATTGATGTTGATCTATTGATTTTTAGAAGGAAAGTAACAAATTTGTAAATAAGTGGAACCACATGAAAAATGAAAATTTATTTTATTAAGTTATATTAATATGAGTGAGTATTTGATTACTTCAAAAGATAATGACAAAGTCTCAGATGAGACGGTCTCATCATTTTTATTGTGAGACGAATTTAATAAAATGATGTATTTTTTTATTGCAAATGATGTTTCACCATTTTTATTGTGATATGAGTTTAATGAAATGATGTATTTCTTTATTGCAAATGATGTATTTCTTTGTTGCAAATAATGTAATTTTTAAAAATAAAATTATGTATTTAACTTATTGAAATGATGTATTAAGATCCGTCTCACAATAAAAAAAAATTGTGAAACCGTCTCTCTCGAGAGACCAACTCAAAGAAAATGAAAAATGAAATTTTGTGTTGAACTACCAAATTAATAAATAAAAACCCAAAAATAGGCCTTTGTGTTACATGCTATGCAACAGGGCAGCAGAAAAATAAAGAAATTTTAGAAATTGGCATTTGGCAATATTGATTTACCCCATTAAACCTGCCAAAATATACAAAGAAAAACAAACTTTTACAAAGAAAATGATAGGGAAATGCATCAAAGAAAGTGAAAATTTATACATCTTTCAAGATGAAACTCTACTTCATATTGACAACTACAAACTACAAACAATAACTCATCTCATCATCCATGTATGGAGGAGAAGGAGACCACAGCATTCCCCCATCCATGCTCTGGGCTCACCTGAATATCACAGAAGGCCTCTCTCTACATCAAGACAGCAATCTAGAACACCGAAACACAGCATTGCGCTAGCACGAACATGAATATCAAGAAGAGAAACCAAAAAAAAAAAAGGCCCATTGCACCAAAATTGGAATGCAAGCAAGAATATGGTCACAGCAGATCAGTGAATAGCTCGAAGTTTCTTTTTCGTGTCATCCAGTGGAGCTAGACGATGATCAAAGGCTGATCATTGTATTAATCAAGTCCATAAGCTACTGAGGAAATAGGCCAGACTACATAATTCTACATGAGCAAGTCTTCCTCCCATGATCAAATTCATCATCTGATCCATCTTCACTGAGAACACATGAAATGCTTAATTAGGACAGTAAGAATCCACACACAGATACGCGTATTTTCATAAAGTAAGGTGGTTCTCCCCGAAAAAAGCACAGGAAAGTTGACAATAACATCAGTTGAATAAAAAACTTGAAACATGAGAAATAAAGTGGCAACAAGATTCAACTTTTTAAAACATATCAATCGACAGTGCAATACAAGGATAATGCACCACAAATGCTTATATTGCCAGCTATTCAAACAAATTATAAACCTCAGGTAACAATAGAGTTCAGATTTGAATCTATCTGTCATTATCTAAAGTGCCCATGGCCATGTGCGAGTAGATTTTCTGAAATTTAGTTGCTTTGGTCATAAAGAATGCGTGGCAAACAAGTTCTCTAAAATACTTTCTTTTGATTAATTTGAAAGTAATCCTACTACAGCCCACTTCATCATTTGGTGCAATAAAATTGGTCCCACATATTATGTATAAAATATATATACTTTGGTCATAGATGTTGGACCTTTGCTTGTTAAGCACTCGAGTGTAACTGCTCACTGAAAAAAGATGAATTAGAAAACAACACCTTACTTAAAAGCAGATAACAGAGTTGGAGTAACATGCTTACAGACAGTAACACATAAAGTAGCCCCCTCATTAAACATCACTAAAATTAGCCAATTGGTATTCACAACAGTTAGTTGGGACAGAGACAGAAAAAGGAAGGACAACATCTTCTCGAAGAAGATCGGGGTAAAATGAATTATTTCAAGATAAAGCCAGCCTTAATTTCTTTTATTGAGACGATCCTTAATTAAAACAAAATTCACTTGATTGATACATAACATACACGTACACTTACCAATTCGACATCAATTTTTTTTTGAGATATTTCATTGAATCTTTCAAAGTCCATAATAATATGTTTGGAGCAAAACTCAAGAAGAATCGACGCACAAAGACAGACAACAAACAAGATTTAACCATACATAGCATAGGTCCATAAAAGGAAAGTAAGAGAGCAAGTGAAAAATCTGAAACAATTTCAAACAGCCCCATATTAATAAGACTAATTCATCTTTTTTGTTTAGAATTATGCATAATAAGCTCTCATTACCTCATCACGAATTCCCGAATCTCAAAAAGCTCTCCCCCGGTTGCATCTGTCCACTGCACTTTCCTCCTTTCCATCTGACAAGCAATGCTTTCATCGTTTTCACACTTGTTGGAGTTTCCACCATCAACAGTGCAAGCAACTGGAGCAATATCCACTGATCTCTTCAAGCTACTCTTTAGACTATCTATCGTCCAAATACTTTCATCAGAACCAACAGGTTGAACAGAAAGCACTTGATCTTTACTCTCATCAAGAACATCAGGTTCTGCCACCACCTCTTGGTTATCAGTGGGCCCCACTTTCAAAGGAGACGAGTTCTCATGTCCAGCGGCAGCACGACCAAAGCATATGAAGGAGGCGCACCCGCGGACAAGCCGGTTCTTCCCAGGAGCCAGCTGGAGATGAGGATCAAGATAAGGATCAGTCTCTTGGTCCACCAACTGGTACTGACTCCACGGCGTTACTCTCATGGATTCCTCTTTGTTTTTCTGGCCCAATAGAAGAAGAGTCAAGCCGTTACTATATCCGGAAGCTGAAGAAGAGAAAAAACCCCCTCCTTCTACTGCCAATAACATCAGTTCTTCTCATCTGACCACCACCCTTAATTGCTTCATGTTTAGCTATTTCTGCATCAACACCCCGTAACTCACCTGCCGCAGTAATTCATATCAGATTTCACAGATAATACACTGGATTTTCCTTCTTAATTCAATATAAGCATCCAAATTTGCCGACTACAACTATAAGAATAGGGCTGCAAAGTGCAAAAACCACATACAATCATCCGGATTCAAAATGATCTAGAAGAAACTACAGTCTCACAGCAATCGGATCCAACAATGTGGCAACGTTCAAAATCAGTAAGCAAGAACGCCCAACCAAGAAACAAACTTGCCACAAAAAAACACAAAAAAATTCATAAATTGAAAAGATCCAACAGAAAATTCTCCATCAGAACCAGACGCTCTATACTGGAGTTGAATTACCACATTAAACCGAAACAAACAACAAACCAAATGAATATATTAGCACGTTTAACCACATTATCCAAACAGCAGTCAGCTAAAAGGTCAAAAAAATCCTACACCGAATATGCAGTAACTATTAAGCAGCCAAAGCCAATCAACAAAGGCAAACGCATTCACAGCAGCTCTCCAGTCGCAGTCGCGCTGTACATATTACGAACGGAAACAGAGAGAAAAACATGTACAAGCATAGATAAATATCCACATACAGATCTGAAACAATATCGGAAGAGCAATTTCACGGGGCGGGAATCTGCATCTTCGATCGCGAACAGATTTTCCGGCGGATAAATACGAGCATGAGAATTATCGAGAAATCTTTAGCGCGAAATTATTCAATCCAGAAAATAAAAATGGGAATTTTTTTTGTATTGTTGAATGTTGTTTTTAACTTATTTATAGAATGGGAGTGGATGAGTGTCGAGTGAATTTAAGAGCCAATGAGATGAATAAATGTCACAAACTGAAACGGATCACAGAAAATAAAATAAATAAATAAAAGAGTGTTGTAAATATATTTTTATTTTATGTGGCCATTACTTGTAAAC
>JAPKLW010000934.1:13849-64085 GCA_026898455.1 Plectranthus barbatus | reverse complement strand
CATCCTCTACAATGAATATTGTGTCGTGATTATCTCAATTCACAACAAAGAGAAGCGAAAGAGATTTATTTACAAAACTTCAAGTAAAAATGCAATCAATTTGATCAAGAGATCACATGTTCGAGTTTTTTCGAATATTCGGGCGTGTGAATTTAAATAAATGAATTCTTATTAAAAAAATACAATTTTATTAATAAGTGTGGATTATTTATTTATATTGTACTCACTCAGTCTCCTTTAAATTGTCTTATTTATTTTTGGCACAATAACAAAGAAAATAGAGATAAGTAAATTAATAATTTGGTAGTTAAACTAATAAATGGAACATAGGAAAAGAAAAATGAAATAATTTAAACGGGACGAAGGGAATATATTAATAATAACTTATAGCAGACCAACTCATGATGTTTTTCTTGCAAAATGAGTTTAAATTTATCCATATATTTCAATTGAGTAAGTAATTACTCCCTCCGTCCCGGTGAAGTAGTCCCTTTTCTTTTCGGCACGGGAATTAAGGGTTGTGAGTGTAGTGGAATTAATATTTTATTGGTGAGTGTGAAAAAGGTTGCCATTTTAGGAAAATGAGACTATTCTATGGGACAAATAAAAAAGAAAAGTGGGACTACTTCAATGGGACGGAGGGAGTATTTTTTAGTAATGATGTATTTTATTCAATAATTAATTATTTTTATATAATAAATGATGTTTTTTGCAAATAACATATTTTTCTCTTATAAATATTGCATGATGTATTTTTACACAACAAATGATGTACTTTATTGTGAGAGTGAAAATAATATTTTATTAGATTACCCCATTCATAGCCACAAGGGCAGTGTCATTGCTACAAGTGTTATGGATGGATCATCCAATCATTTGTTATCGTTTGGTGGTATTTGATTGGATAATTAAATATTATAAATAATAAGATTATATATAATATATAAGCAAGACGTTTACAGAATTTACAAAAATGTCACTTTCCCTCGCAAAATTGTCACATCAATAAATATTATTTCAAAATATCATACCTTCTTAAAAAATTATTACGCTTCACCAAATTAATGTTTTAGTATTCTATTTTACTTTATTTTAATTATTAATTTATTTGAAAGATTGAAGTATGACTTCTTTATCATTAAAGTTGAATTTTGTAATATATGAGTAACATTTTTTGTGAATTTTATGATAACTTTATTCATTTCTATTTTTCTTAAACGATAATATGATTTTAATAAAACTAAACTCATCGCTTTTTTCTAAAAAATATTAAATAATCTTTGCTTAAATTTCTTTAATATATTTTATATTAAGTATAATTTTCTTTATAAGTTGGAGTTTTTCTGTAAATAGAGTCTTATTTTTATAAATATTGGTTAACTCTACTCTCTCTCTTTTTTTGTGTAATTTTAATCTGTCCATAATAATTTATCTATTATCATAGTTATGGATGAATACAGATCAAAATATATTTATGAGAAATACCTAATTTAATTGTATAAAATACATGTGTAATTTTTTCATTTTAGTTGTACTCACTTTGTAAATGGATGTCTTATTTTATAGATTTTGTGCTTACTCCACTTCTTTGACTTTTATCAAATATATGCAGGTAATTTGTTTAATTTAGTCAAAATTTATATATGTAATTGACATTTGTATATATAACTTTGGGTGATAAAAAAATAATTATTATCGATAGATAAATATTTTATATATGTGTGAAAAAATATATAAAATGTTAATTATATTTTAATATTAGAAATACGAATCTAGATGTTGGTTGTGCATCGCGCGGGTGTATTACTAGTGAATAATAAAAAATAAAAAATTATATCAATTTTTTTTTTAATAAATAGAGCCTAATATTGATATGTTTCAACAAAAAATCTTTATTTTCCACACATTTTTTATCACATTAGCTCTAATATATTTTCAGGTATTGGAAGTTATGAATCCAAATAATCCGAACTATTTATTGTGTATATGGTTAATAGAGGTCAACTTCACAATAGAGAAAAACTCATCACACCCTTCAAAAGGACTTGATTGAGCACATACGGGAAAAATTTGGAGCTCATAGTTAAATATATAATTTGCACTTCTTTTGTAAAAGTGATCTAATATTTCTAGCATTTTTTTATGATTTGCTTTACTTATTTATATTTCAAGTTTTGTAATTTTTATTTCGCTATTAATCTAAATGAATATTTTGTTAAGTGTTCAATAGTGTATTTTTACCCCATATATATATAATTTTGTTAATTATTTAAATTTAATAGTATTAGAATAGATAATCATAAAGATATCACATCTTCTTGATATATCTATATCTTCTTAGATTCATTAATATATTTGTATATCTCTCTAAATTGTACATATCTTAGATAGATTTCTCATATCTTGTAAACTCTATATATACATGGTCAATATTACATTATTCATTGAGGCAAATATTGTTGGTCTATCATGGTATCAGCCTAACTCAGATCCTGACCTATCCCTCTCTCGCCTCTCTCAAGCTGCGCCTATCTCCCTCTCTCCCTCACGGCCGCATCTCTCTCTTCCTCTCCCTCCCCCACCGTCGTGCAGCCCTTACATCTGCCGACTCCCTCTCTCGCGATCTTCTTCTCCCTCGCGAGCCTCACGCTCGTGCGGAAAATCTTCCTCTAATCTTCCTCGTCATCGCCGTGCAGGCCTCACGCGCCGGCCATCTCTCCTCCTCGTCCTCTCTCTCTCGCGCACATACTTCCCTTCGCGAGCCTCACGCTCGCGTAGCTTCATCTTGCTCCCGCTTCACCTTCCCTCTCCAAACCCTAGCCGTAAACCATCCTAAAAACCTCAACCCTAATTATCACCGTCGTGCCAGCCTTAAGCCGGCTGACCATCTCGCCCCCGCACCTCCACTCTCTTCCTCCGCGCGCGACGCCTCTCAGTCGCGTGTCATCTCGCCTCCTTAAAACCCTAACCCTAATTCCTAAACCCTAACCCTTATTCCACAATTATGACCGATCCAAATCCGGTCACCGATCTTCTTCCTCTCTCAACTCTTGTGCACATGAACACAATAAAACTCACTTCCTCTAACTATCTCCTATGGCGAGGTCAAATCGTTCCGCTACTGACATGCCAAAACCTCATTGGTTATGTCGATGGATCCAATCCCTCTCCGCCCACAACCCTTACGGACATCGCAGGCATCTCTACTGTGAATTCGGCATATACTTCTTGGAGTTTACAAGACCAACGCCTCCTCAGTCTCCTTCTGTCCACTCTCTCCGAAGAAGCCATGGCAGAAACCCTAGGGTGTGCTTCCTCTCGATCTGTCTGGCTTGCCCTTGAATCCTCTTTCAGTCACAAATCCAAAACCAGGGAAATTCAACTGAAAGATGAACTCCAGTTACTAAAGAAAGGTGATCGCTCAGTACGTGAATATGGGCGCACATTCAAATCCATCTGCGATCAGCTATCTGCCATTGGTCGACCAGTCGACAACACTGACAAGGCTCACTGGTTTCTCCGAGGTCTCAGGCCCTCTTTTGTCAACTTCTCCGCTGCTCAGATGGCTCTACCCACTCTTCCTTCATTCGGTGACTTGCTGGCCAAGGCAGAAAGTTTCTCCCTATTCCAAGCTTCCCTGGATCCTCCGGCTCCTTCCTCTGTCGCCTTCTACAGCAAACCTGTTCCTTCCTCCGGCCGTGGCATTCTTGGGCCACCTCCGACTGACTCTCGGCCTCAGTACAACAAAAATTCGAAGAAGGGCAATGGTCAAAAGAATCAAAAACGGCCACCTCACTGTCAGATCTGCCGTACTAATGGTCACTATGCTTCGCACTGTCCTCAAAGATATGGCCCACCGCCTTCTTCCAATCTGGCCGAAGCCTTCTCCGCAGGGTGTTCGATACCTTCCTCCGATCAATCGGATTGGTATATTGACACCGGTGCCTCTGCTCACATGACCTCGAGTTCTGCCATCCTTGACAATGCCAAGCCCTATTCTGGTAACCAACAGGTGGTTGTAGGTAACGGTGCTCATCTTCCTATCACTCACACCGGTAACCTATCTCTCAACTCTCATCTTCACCTCTCTAATGTCCTTGTCGTTCCATCTATTACTAAGAATCTCTTATCAGTTAGTAAACTAATCAGTGATTCACCCCTTCGTGTTATCTTCTCACACTCTTCCTTTCTTATTCAGAACCGGAACACAAATCTTGTTGTTGCCACCGGACGCCGTAAGGATGGCCTCTACATTCTGGATGGAGATTGCACAGCTCTTCTTGCCAGCGCGAGAACGAGACCCATGCAAGCATCCATGGATGTCTGGCACACTCGCTTGGGTCACATTCCGCCCGAGTCACTTCTGCTTCTTAGCAAACTAGGTTTTATTTCCCTTTCCAGTCGTTCTTTGTCTAGCACTCTTTGTCGTTCTTGTCAAGTTGCAAAAAGTTCTAAACTTCCATTTCATCTTAATAAAAAGCGCTCTTCGCATGTTCTTGATTTAATTCACTGTGATCTCTGGGGCCCTGCACCTGTTACTTCTACTTCTAATTTTCGGTACTATGTCATCTTCATCGATGATTTCTCACGTTTTACATGGTTCTATCCTTTAGCAAGAAAATCTGATTTCTTTAAACATCTACAAATCTTCACTGCCTTTGTTGAAAATCAATTCTCTCGCTCAATAAAAATCTTTCAATCTGATGGGGGAACGGAATTCACAAACCACAATGTCCGTGATTTCTTTCTCTCTAAAGGCATTCACCATCGCCTTTCATGTCCATATACACCTAGTCAAAACGGCAGGGCTGAACGGAAACATCGCCATATTACTGAAACTGGTCTGACAGCCCTATTCCACGCCAACCTTCCCCTCTCCCTCTGGGTAGATGCTTTTAGTACTGCAGTCTATACAATAAATCGTCTCCCTACTCCTCTTTTAGATGGTAATTCTCCTTTCCAGCTTGTCTATGGCTCCGTTCCTTCCTACTCAACATTCCACCCGTTTGGCTGTCGCGTCTATCCTTGCTTAAGGGATTACGCCGCTACCAAATTTTCCCCTCGTAGTCTTCCATGCATCTTCCTAGGATACTCTTCCACTCATAAGGGTTTTAAGTGCTTCGATCCTGCCACGGCACGTATCTATATTACTCGCCATGCAAGGTTCGATGAGAACCACTTTCTCTTTGTCTCATCCTCGTCCGCATCGCCCCCAAACTCTCTTCAAATCTCGTCCTTCCTCGAACCATGTTCGACGTTGCCTTCTCTAAACTCAAATCCCACCCAACCCACGCCGCATTCCCCTTCCCAAACACACACGCCAATCGGCCCCTGTCCTATCTGTCCTTCCTTCGTTCCTCCAGCCACTCCAGCCGAAAACCCTAACCCTAACCCTAACCCTAATATTGCCGAAAACCCTAACCCTAACCCTAATATTGCCGAAAACCCTAATCTCGACCCTAACCCTAACGTCGCCCAACCTCCGCCCTTGCAGCCCACTCATCCCATGATCACTCGAGCCAAGGCCGGTATCTTTAGACCACGATATGTTGCTAATCTTGCTAACACTATATTTTTTTATGCTCTTTTGTCTAGTTCAGAGCCGCGTGGTTACAGGTCTGCTGCTAAACATGCTCACTGGATGGCTGCTATGGACGAGGAAATGGCTGCTCTGCGACGAAACAATACTTGGACCCTCGTCCCGCGCCCTCAGAACACCAATATAGTGGGTTCCAAGTGGGTTTTCCGCACCAAATTCTTATCTGATGGCTCGGTCGATCGACATAAGGCACGATTGGTTGCTCGGGGTTTCACTCAGATTCCTGGCCTTGATTTCTCACATACCTTCAGTCCAGTAGTCAAGGCAACGACAGTACGGGTCATTCTCAGCCTCGCCATCTTCCACAGCTGGCCGCTTCATCAGCTTGATGTCAAAAACGCCTTCCTCAATGGCAATTTATCTTCTCCTGTTTACATGGAGCAGCCCCCTGGTTAGACTGATCAGCAGTTTCCAAATCATGTCTGCAAACTATCCAAGGCTCTGTATGGCTTGAAACAAGCTCCTCGTGCCTGGTTCACTCGGCTCAGCGATTATCTACTTCGCCTTGGGTTCGGCTGCAGCAAATCAGACACTTCTCTCTTCACTTTCTTCAAAGGCGATGTGGTTCTGTTCCTTTTGGTCTACGTCGACGATATAATTCTGACAGGTAATGATGCAGATTCTATCTCCAATTTTATTCACGCCATGAATTTCGAGTTCGCCATAAAGGATCTCGGCCAGTTGACCTACTTCCTTGGACTGGAAGTAACCTACACTGTGGATGGATTATTCCTTTCTCAAGCCAAGTATGCCAGGGACATCTTATCTCGGACAGACTTATTGGATTCTAAGCCAGTCTCAACTCCTATTGCTGCCAACACAACTCTACAGGTCGACGGAAAACCCTTCACTGACGTCACTCTCTACCGATCACTGGTTGGGGCTCTTCAGTACTTAACCATCACCCGGCCAGATCTCTCCTTCGCTGTAAATCTGGTAAGCCAGTTTCTCCATTCACCTACGGAGGAGCATTATCAGACAGTCAAACGTATTCTTCGCTATGTTAAGGGTACAATTAATCATGGTCTGACATTTACTCGCCGAGAAAGCTGCAACCTGGTCGCCTATTCCGATGCTGATTGGGCCCGTTGCCCTGACACTCGCTGTTCCACGTATGGTTATGCCATTTTTCTTGCAGGAAACCTAATCTCATGGAGTGCTAAGAAGCAGCCAACGGTTTCACGTTCTAGCTGTGAATCTGAATATCGCGCCCTTGCCAATACTGCTGCCGAAATAATTTGGGTTGCAAATTTATTACTCGAGCTTCGTGTTCAGCTTCCAGCGCCGCCGAGTCTTCTGTGTGATAACATCAGTGCGATATTTTTAACTCAAAATTCGGTCGCTCATAAGAGAGCCAAGCATATTGACATTGACTATCATTTTGTTCGGGAATTGGTTCATGCAAACAAGCTGCAAACGGAGTTCATTAAGTCTTCCGAGCAAGTGGCCGATATTTTCACTAAAGGACTTCCTCGTCCCTTATTCGAATATTTTCGCAGCAAGCTTCGAGTTGTCGGCTTCCCACAATCTCGCTTGAGGGGGGATATTAGAATAGATAATCATAAAGATATCACATCTTCTTGATATATCTATATCTTCTTAGATTCATTCATATATTTGTATATCTCTCTAAATTGTACATATCTTAGATAGATTTCTCATATCTTGTAAACTCTATATATACATGCTCAATAATACATTATTCATTGAGGCAAATATTGTTGGTCTATCAAATAAAAATTAATATTGACTATTGAAAAATAAAGTAAAAAAAATAAATTGAGTTGGAGTTATTGATTGGAGTAGAAATTAGATAGAGTTGTGAATTGTATATGGAGGTGAAATAAATTAGTATTTTATTAAATATTGGGTTGAGATTATAAATGAGAGCTGTGTGAAAATTTCTCATTTTAGGAAATACTCCCTCCGTTCCGGCTGAATTATCCCGGGTTGACCGGGCACAATAACCAAGGAGTGTGAGTGTAATGTAAGTTGAGTGAAATTAATATTTTATTGTTGAGTGTGAAAAAATTGCCTTTTTCAGTAATGATACAATTGAGGTGGGACAAACGAAAAAGGAAAGTGGGACGGATGGAGTACAATTAATATAGCTAAACAACTGAAAAAGAAAAGTGAGATTAATATATGGAATAGAAAAAATATTTGTTTTTCATTTATTAACTATAAAAAAAAACATAAATTTCGTTGACTGTGGTCTAGTCACTCATTTATTACAGGCCCGACCACTGTTCGATTTCAACCAATCACCACTCGTTTGCGACGAATTACGACCGTCCGATTCAACGCAGTAAATCATTAAAATCAACCAAAAAAAAAAAAAAAAGAAATTGCCCCAAAACAGCAGAGGCACATGGTTGAAAATTGAAAGCTTTCATCAACATCCGACAGAATCATAGCCGTTAAAACGTAGCCAAACAACACGCCATTGACGCCGTCGTTGTCCAAGTAAATCCTCCGACGACCCACCGCTCCAGCTGATCGCAGCCGCGGGCTGAGATTTTACTGCAACTCGTTTTTTTTTTTTTTTTTTCTTTTTCCAATGATGACGAGATGAAACTTGACAGCTCCTGCATTTTCATCGTTTTGGATCGCCGATTTTAAATGGGATTCCGCCGCCGCCTGAATCCCCGTGGAAATTTTCTGATTTTCGCGTGTTTAGTGGTGTTTGCGGGTAGGTCCGCCTTCTCGTATGGAGAAGCTAATGGGACGAAGCCGCCTGATGTCACGCCTATTAATCACGATCTTTACCATACTAGGTGAATATTTGTGTTTGTTTCGAAGGTATCTGATTTTGTGTGATCGGATCTAATACTATATTTTTGTAGTGACATTTGCTGGATTGTTTGATTAATGTGGATTCGACAGTTGACTGGTTTGGATTCGGTTTATTTAATTATTCATTTTTGTATTAGGAATTCCCAATTATGCTTCTTTGTATATTTCCCTTGAATGTGGAAATGAAATACTTGATCTAGTGAGAGTATATAGCTGCTGTGATTGGTAGAGGAAAGCCGAAAGCTAAAAAAAACCATTCTTGTTCATCCAAGTCTATCAATTACATAAGTTTTCTTGTTCTCTGCAGTGGAGCTCTAATGGAGGAAATCGAATCATTGGTTCATCGCCACCCGGATAAACTCTCAGTGGGTACCATTTTCTTGTATTGTTTGTGAATTGTGATTGGTATTCTGAGCTCATAAATAATGGTTTAAGTTTTAACCTTTTGCTGCTTAAACAGATTGAGAAAATCTCTTGTAAGAATAAGGGCTATGGGGCAGAGATGACCATTGTTACTTATGACCGGGTTTGGCAAGAGAATGATGACAAGCCAAAGCTTAGGATACTTCTTGTAAGTATTCCTCCCTTACCCTTATATCAAATGGTCTTCGTTCCAGAAGATTTTGTGTATGCTACTTCTTTTGGTTTTGTGGAACTAGAGGAGGTGCTATGTGTATGATTTGTCCCGAACCTTTTCTGGGTTGAGATCATGATGCTAGCTTCGATATTATGGCTAATCAGATAGTGAGCAGAAGTTCTCAGGTTTGTTATTGCTTGTGTTTTGACAGATGATTCCTTGTATTCCAGACTTTTGGACAGCATGGCAGGGAGCTTATAACGACTGAGCTTGCTTTCCGGCTCCTTTCTGTCCTAAGCGAGGAGGAGTTTTTACCCAATATGAACCGCTCCACATTAAACAAGACACTTGATAGGCTTGTCATAAAGGTAACTTCTTCTTAGATTATGGCTCTTGAACTACTCAATACTGTTGATAATCGGCATTCCAAGGCACGAGCATATGAGTCTTAATCATCTCCGTTGATATGCTTTAGTTTTCTTTTTTGCATACTTACACAGTAAATGTTGATGTAATGGGGTTTTAATAGTGATACAATGTTAGTATTATTATTGTTATGAGATAATTCTTTGAATTTTGAGAATTAATGTCTATTTTGAAACCCCTGTCTGATAGGTTGTACCAATGGAAAATGCGAATGGTCGCAAACTCGTTGAAGATGGAGATCTTTGTGAAAGGAGAAACGGTGTCACTATAAATCTTGCTAGTTTTCATAAATAAAATGCTAGATTGATTCTTGTAAAATTTAAAAATGCTGAAAGTTTTCAGTTTGGATGCAGGGAGAGGAGTTGATCTCAATCGTAATTGGAGTGTAGATTGGGGTAAAAAGGAAAAGGTATTCAAGCATTTTCACTTGATCATGAGATAGTTAAGCTTAGTTCAGATATTTTGCGTATGGAAATGTAATGGTTTTACCAGAATAGAATAGTGAATGCAATGCTGTTCAGTGATCTAAGATACTTTGCTATCTGTCTCAGGATTATGATCCGTATGAAGAGAACCCCGGGACTGCTCCTTTTAGCGAGCCCGAGACTCAAATTATGCGAAAGTTGTCGGTATCATTCGAACCACACATTTGGGTTAATGTGCATTCTGGGATGGAGGTAAGTTTGATGCTTTAGTCTTCTACTAGCAGTGCTTGCTGTTACACTCACATGAAGACTAGTAACAACACCTCTTCTTCTTCCATTGTTCAAGTTATTGAAATAACTGAACTTGATATCTTTAGGGGTCAGCAAAACCGAACTGAAACTGCCAAACCGAGCCGAACCGTTTGTTTCGGTTTGGTTTATTTGTGCATTCAGCTTCGGTTCGGTGTGGATTTTTTAGAGTTTTCGATTTTCGGTTCGGTTTGATTTTTAAACCGAACACGAACCAAACATGTATTATATATATATATATAATTTAAATTTAAAAACCATAAAACATGTAAAGTTAAATTATAAAATCTTTATTTTATTTTAAATCTCTAAATTAAAATACCTAATACATTAAAACATATATGTTTTAATTCAAGAATAATATAAAAATGTGCTGGAAGTTAAAACCAAAACCGAAACCACTGGTTTGGTTAAAATTGCCAAACCGAACCAAAACTGCCTATTTGGTGCGGTTCGGTTTGTACAATATTAGAGGTTCAGTTTGGTCTGAATTTTGAATAAGTACGGTTTGGCGGTTTGGGCGGTTCAGTTCGGTTTTCAACCAAACCGACCGTTGCTCACCCCTAGATATCTTGCTCCAAAACTTGTGAAATTGAGTGCATTCTCATTTCTCAACTAGTTATTTGAGACAAATCTTTTATACTTCTGCTTTATGTATGGCTTACTAAATATTGTGGTTTGGATATGAGCTGTGTATTTTTGTTTGAATGTTTTAGTAAAGCTAAGTGTTAGCTACCAACTATTTGCTGTCACGCAGGCTCTGTTTATGCCGTATGATCACAAAAACTCGACCCCAGATGGACTACCTTCTCAGATAATGAAATCAATGCTTGAAGAGTTGAACCATTTTCACCTCAGAGATAATTGCTTAATCGGATCTGGTGGAGCCTCTGTCGGGTTAGTACTTCTTTAAACAATATTTTACTGTTTCGATTTGGTCGTTTTCTCGAGACCTGTTATTCAGCTTCTCAATCAGGTAAGTGAACCCCGCCCCCCGCCCCCGCCCCCTCCCCCTCCCCCTCCCTTTTTTTTTTCCTTTTCCTAAATAGAAATACATTTATTTAAACTCACACGTGCAAATCTATGTGCACTTTATAGGTACCTTGCTCATGGGACTGCAACAGACTATATGTACGATGTTGCGAGGGTGCCCGTGGCTTTTACTTTCGAGGTTTGTGCATGCCTTAGTCAACCCTTTGTGGCTTCTTCTGGGACCTAACATCCTAGTATGCAAAACTTGCAGATTTACGGAGATCTCAAAGCCTCCTCTAGAGACTGTTTCAAAATGTTCAATCCTACAGACATCAACTCATTCAATGTATGTCAAAGATTAGTCCACACACACACACACACTTGGTTACTCCATGATCACTCAACGCAGTTAATTTATCGAATGACAGAGAGTTCTCAACGACTGGTCAGCTGCATTCTTCCGAATGTTCAGCATAGGCGTGCAGCAGATGGACGGGGTTCACTCAAAGGCGATCTCAACCAGCTTCGACCATTGGGTATCGATAGATGATTATCTAAACGGATACCTAATGCACAGGAAAAGCAGATACGGGAAGAAGATGGAGGTTCTCGACCTAGGACTGCAGGAGATCAGAACATATTTCAGATTGTTCATGTTATCTTCCGTGCTCTTGTTGTTCATGTTTTGCTCTAGAATCTCCAAGAGCACCCGGCCTCTTGTTTCTGCCATGTCTTTCTGATCTTTTTTTTTTTTTCCCAATTCTTTGCTGGGAATTTTTTTGACTATGTGTATATTATTTATTCCCTGGTGATTTGTTGTATGTTAAAGGTGTTATAAGTGTTCATGGCATATATATGGTATGATTCTTGAAGCTTTTACTTTGTCTACGGAAGCTTAAAAACCATACTTAGATCAAGAGGTCATAGGTTCTAGCTTCCATGGGACATGTAGGGTGTGCGCATTTAAATTTACTAGTATTGCACTCACGCGATGTGTAAAAATTTTAACTATTTAGTTTATAAACAAACAATATAAATTTTTTTAATATGTAAAACATGTGGTACGATAATATATATATAGCATAAATTAATATAGGTTATATAATATATGTTGGGGTCAAGCCCTAGCGGCCCAATCGACTGGCTTAGCCCAAGGAGCCCGCCAAACGTTATCGCCCCAAACATCTTCTTGGTGGGCTCGACGGTCATGTTGAGCCCACCAAGAAGCAGCTATCAATCTTATTGCCCCGTCAATCTTATTTGTGTTTGTAATTATCGGGGTCGAGTAAGTAATTGGTGATCCGTTGCGGAAAAGACAGAGAGGTTCGAGTATTTTGCTAGGATTTTATTAGGCTCAATATGATGCAGTGTGCTATCTCTTTATGCCTATAAAAGGAGACGCCCAATTATTTTCAAGGAGATTATTCTTTTTGCACAATCAAGTTGAAATGATGTTCAAATAATCACTCTGACCCAACTTGAATCGAGGTGCGTAATTAACTCTGAGAAATCTTAATGTTGACTTCAAGTGAAACGTTGGCCCAAAATGTCAAGATGAACAGATCGAGACTGAGTCCATGACAGGCGCAGCGCTAGACACAGCCACAAAAACTATAATCCAGAGAGAAAGACAACTCGATCGGAGGGTTAATCTACTCGAGGCGTTCATGATCTGGATCATTGGAGTTCATTGACCAACTAATCTAACTCAAACTTACCTTATCTACATACAAATTTATTGACACCAAAATTAATGAACTAAATAGTTCATTAATGGCCAGCTAATCTAACTCAAACTTACCTTATTTTGCGTCCGGACTAACTTTAATACATATATAGATATAGATGTAAAATTAAAAAAAAAAAAAAAAACTCAGAAATGAGTTGTATACATTCATATACATCAATGCTTCTCTTTCTTACATCAAAATATCAGTTCTGTTTGTGGACCAAAGATCTACCTTAAAAAGTATCTCCTACAGTGTGTCTGAAACAAATGCATGTAGTAAACTGACTTATTTACTTTCATCAGCAATTCAAAGAATCATACAGAAATGAGGCATAAGAGCTCACTTTGATCAATACCCATTCTGGAGCAACAGTGAAGGAACTGCACATGATGTGAAGGAATCTTGTTGTCGATAACCTTATGGAAAGTTCGATACTTACCTCAAATTGTTCGGTTAAAACGACGTCGTGGCTGCCTGTAGACTCCATGGTTTATACTTGGCAAATACATTGGCTATAACTTGAGAGCTGACTTCATGTATCTCAGAGCAGATCTCAACATTGCTCTGGCTTTTCTGTCTGGAGCACATCCAGAGAGAAGCATTTCCTCAAAAACTGCGGGAACCTGGAAATAGATTCCGAATATTGTCATATGCACGCGCATGGCGCTGCCTAAGCTGATTTTTTCGAACAGACTAGAGAAGCATGCTTGAAGAGTGAAGATTAGTATGACATATTTTCAAGCAAGCTTCTGACAAATTACATAGTTTTTTCATCTGTTCATATTCTGCAACACCAACCTATGACTGTTGTCTGAGTAGCTGATCTATATATTTGCACTATCAAACTATCATTAACAAAAGCCTCACTAGCATACGAAGAAGCCAAAACGAGATTTGAAGGTTTTGCACCGCAGCAAGTACCTTTTCATACTTGTCAACGCGAATCAATGCTTTCATGAGCGTGGTGTAGGTCACAACGTCGGGTTTCAGCTTCTGCATTCACGAATAGTGTATTGGATTTAGCTAAGACGATACGAAAGAGAGCTGCAAGCAACTAAGTATCAGTAAAGAAAAAAATGTCACTCACATTATCCTTCATGTACTGCAACACAGCAAATGCCTCAGCATCTCTCCTGTCCTCACCAAAAGCATTAATCAATGAATTCAGAGCTAATATGCTCGGTTTCAAACCATCGCTTCTCATGACCCTGAACGCGTTCACAGCTTGCTCGGATAATCCCTGAAAGCGAGTTAGGCAATGATGAAAGAAATGGAAATTTTATTAGTTGAAGTTTAAGGGTGTTTACCCTCTGTGCATAGGCATTGATGAGAGCATTATACATTGTGGAGGAAGGCTTCAATCCAGCCGCTTTCATCGCCTCCAAACACTCAATGGCCTCGTCGAATCTCCCTGATTGTCCGTAGATATCAACAAGGGTGGTATATGTGATCACATTAGGTAACAGTCCTTGGCTCTGCATCCTTCCCAACAACTCATTCACATCATCCCACCTCTCCTGCGCCCCGAAAGAATTGATCATGATGTTGTACGTAGTCGTGCAAGGCAAGCACCCACACTCCTGCATCTCCTGAAACAACTCCTCTGCTTTACCATGATGCCTTTGCTTGCAATGGCAATCGATAAGCGTGTTCCACGTCACTGTATCCGGCTCAATCCCCTCCTCCTTCATCTTCTCGAAAGCTGCCATCATATGCTCGAGACAGTTATACTTCCCAAACGTATCGATCATCACATTATAGAACTGTCTATCCGGGTTCACCCCGCAGCTCTTCATCTCCTTCAGCACCTGAAATGACCTCTGCCACTCTCCTTTATCCCTGTAACTAGTCAAGATCCTACTGAACACGTACGAATTCGGCTTCACGCCATTCGCCTCCATCTCCTTCAACACAATCCTAGCACTCTCCCACCTCCCGGCATTCCCATAAGCATCAATGAGCAAACTATACGTGTGCTCATCGGGTAAAACCCCACTCCTCTCCATCTCCGAGACAACGTATTCTGCATCCTTCAAAGCTCCCACCTTCACATACCCTTTCAAGAGAGCATTGTAAGCTCTAGTCCTCGGCCTCAGCCCGCCCTCCTTCAACTCCTCAAAAACAGCCTCAGCTTCCTCAACCCTCCCCAAACTCCCCAACTCATTCACCACTGCAACCATCGTGCTCGCCTTCGGACTCAGTCCATTCCCCTGCATCATTCCTAAAAAGTATAAAGCCCTATCTATATCCCCAGCTTTTGCAAAAGCCAAAGTTACATCATTAGACAACTGCCCATCAAGCTCAATTCTATCAGCATCCATTTCCCCATACAACTTCTCCAAAATCGCTACATCCACACTATTATTCCTCATCAAAGACTGAATAACAAGACTGTAGTTAACATAATCAGATTGGTACCCGTCTCGCCGCATTCTCTCCATCAAATTCAGGGCCTTTTCAATATCGCCATTCCTGGCGCAGGCGCCGATCAGAGCGTTGTACGTCAATGGGGTCAAGCTCCGCCGCTGCGAGAGGAGGAAAGCTTCGTACAGCTTCTCGTTCCGGCCCAAAGCGTTGATCAAAATCGAGTAGAGAAGCTCGTAGCTGAAGCAAAGATTGTGCCTTTGAAGCCAGCTCACCAACGCGTAAGCAGTGGGAAACGAGGAAGTCGAGGAGGAGAGGTTCTTGATGAGGGAGTGCCAAAGTGGGGCCGGAACGGCGCCGTACGACTCGGCGAGGCGGAGCTCGGCCGGGTCGAGGAGGGTGGGGGGGTCCGGGTGGGAGGGGTGGTGGGTGTAGCCGGTGGAGAGGAATTCGAGGAGTGGGGTGAAGTCGTAGTGAGGGTTGGGGAGTAGAGCGACGTCGTAGATGTCGTGGTTGTCTCCGTTAATGGTGGTGGTTGTGGAGGAGTTGAGGTGGTGGGAGGCTGCGGCTGTGGGGAGGAGGAAGTGGAGGCGGTGACGTAGGAAGGGTGTAGGAGGAGGGAAGTGGAGAGGGGGGTGGTGGGGGTTGGGGTGGAGGTGGAGCGGTGGCGGAGGGAGGATCAGCGTGTTCATTGGTTTTCTTGAGGTAGCTGCGACTGAGCTGAGTTCCAGGTTATCGGTTACTGATTTTATTTTTCATTTTTTTTTATTTATTTATTTTTTGTCAAGAGAGATAGATATTTTTTTGGGGACTTCATACGATTTATATAAAGTATTTATTTACATATTTCTTAAATTCAAATATTGTAACATAATGCATATTATTATCATTAAGTCAAATAGTATTTTTTTTAAAAAAAACTCATCCATTTTAGGTCAGATCCGAAAGATAGTTTAATTATCGATCCAATACCCGAAATATAGTTTAGTTATCGATTTAGGACCCGAAACATTAATTATCATTTCAGGAACTTGAAAATTCGCAAAAAGGACCTGAATATCAAATCCTGAATTAAGAATTGTTTGATTTTTGTGTCCCTGATTGAAATGATATTTCGGATCTTGAATAGATAATTAAACTATCTCCAATTAAAATCCACAATTTCCCATAATTATAAATATTTTGCAAATAAAATAATTTTGTAAATTTATTCAATATATCTTTCCCGTAATCTTTACACCGTGCGATCTCATAAAACTTGATATGAATTAGGTTCTATATTTAGACAAAAACTTGGGCGAAAAAGTATCCTGATTTTATTTGGTGAGAGATATTGCACATTCCGATCACAATACTTATCAATGCAAATAATGTATTTAAAAGTACATCATTCACTATGTTTAAATACATAATTTACTTTCCGTTCAGAATGAATATCTCAAACAAAATGTACTCAACGTAAAATGTATTCCGAACAAAATATGCATTCCAAACAAAATGAGCTCAAATGTCGTACAAAACACTTGTTTTACGCATGTTTTCACCCTTATATATACTCCCCTCCGTCCTGGCTGAATTGTCCCGGTGACTTTGAGCACAATAATCAAGAAGTGTGAGTGTAAAGTAAGTTGAGTAGAATTAATATTTTATTGTTGAGTATGTAAAAGTTGCCTTTTTAAGTAATGAGACAATTGAGGTGGGACGAACGAAAAAGGAAAGTTGGAAAATTGAGGTGGGACAGAGGTATTATATTAAATTTGCTTGTATGACATTTACATAGAATTGAACCATTACTAAAACTAGTTTCCTTCAATTAATGGGCTTAAATTTTTTCAATGATTCAACTATACTACAAAAATCTCCACAAACTTATCATGCAACTGTGTTGCTTCAAGTCACATAAACATTGGTTATAAATGGCTATTTTCATAGCTGCTTGTTCTGTGTTAACAAGAATATGACAGTGTGTGATCACTACCTTGATGAAAAGATTTGACAAAAATTCTCTCCACATCCAAATCCTCAGATTCCAGCATGGTTGCAAGCTTCAATACCTAAACGTTTTCACCTGGGGGAAGCTCTGCAGGTTTTGGTGGAGTTCCGAGCACCCGTTCCATGTCAAAACGAACCTCAATGTTGCGGATACTATAACCAACCACCATGAGCCAGTAAAGCAGCCTTGCTAGCTCAGGAGCACTCGTTTCTGTTACGCTAGTCTGTGAAACAATAAAAATACTAAATCAACAACACCATCACGAGTGCAAAGGCGTAGTTTAAAACGAGAATATTGTGTCTTGAACTCAGCTGATCTGAAACTGAAAATGCCTTAATTGTATGCATACATCATGCAAAACATCATCTGAGGGAATGGGAGCGAAGCAGGCAGCGTCGAGTTGGGAATTAGATAGGTTTTATTGTCGGGTTTAACTTTTTCAGACGGCTCAAATAAGTCTGTTGCCTGGTGAACATTTGCTTTAGCAGCAGTAAGAAGGCTTACCTTCATCTGGTTCGGATCAGATACGGCCAATAGACGTTTTATGAAAGTGTTCATCGCGAGCACAACGTCCTCTCCAGCACTACTTGTTAGCTCCTGCAGATTTCCATTTCAGGAAAATAAACTTGTCACACACTATGGTTTTGTATCTTCATATTCAAAAGGGTGCTTTCCTGGTAACTAAAAATACCACACAACTAACAGCCAAATCATTCAATTCTTTAAGAACTAGTTAATTTCGGTTAAGGATAGTTCGGTACGGTATACCGGACCTATTCCTCCATACCTTATACGTTACTGAAATTCACAGTACGAGAAAAACTCATACCGTTATCGTACCGAAGTTTTCGTATTCCTTAATTTGGTAAATAGAAGTTTCGATACGAGTCGGTATGGTTACAGTATGAAATAATTTATATACCTTTATTTCGGCGTATCGAATTTTTAAAATGATTTTAATATGATTTTGATATGACATAATTTATATACCATTTATCTTATCATTCTTTCGGTATACTTAACAAACCAAAAATTTTCGATATACTTTAATTTTTATGATTTTTTCTGTTGATATTTATTTAAGAAATATGTTTATATCAATACTATTGTTAGGTAAAAAGAGAGAAGATATAATTTTATATTTAATTTATTTTTTTAAAATAAAAAATATTATTATATTTTCGGTACGGTATGTGCTGGTATACCTTCAATATTAGGATGATCACAGCATTACTTTCGGTACGGTATGATACCTTACCAAAAATTACGGTATACCATGAACTCGATAATTTCAGTATTTTATCCATACGATACGTCCAGTATTTCGATATTTTTACTCATCCATAGATACGGTCATACGGCCTCCCTCCCTGTGATTGCTTATGATCACTATATATGTCATAAGGAGTCAAAGAATGCTTCAGTTGCTGCCATGAACTCAACCAAAACTGATTCTTACCTTAATATTTTGAGGCTCCAGAGTTTTCAAATACTCCAATAGTTCATTCTGTCCATTTGTGGATTTTCTTGCTACTTGACGGTTGAGTTCCTCAATTTCTGCTTCGAGCAGTTCTATGTATTTCACTGCATCGATTGTTTCTGGGCCTGAGACGTTGTTCCACCTTATAACTTCACCAGACACCTTTTTCTGCGTGCCTGGCGCATAATCTGGGGCATCCTGCACCATCAACATGATCAAATCAAACCTCATCTATTGAATTTCACATAGCATCAGCTAAATCAGTAGTCTGGGCTATAATATATTCTCCATTATCATAATCTAAATGTAAACACCAAGACAAACCCTTTCTTCTCCAGAATTTTAGTTGTTCTCCTACTAACAGACACTCTAACTAGGGCTGTAAATGAATCAAACTATTTACGAGTTACTCGGATCTCGATTCGATAGAAGCTTGTACGAGCTCGCTTATTAAATGAACCAAATTTGAGCATCATATTATTCGACTCGTGAGCAAATTCGTTAGCTGAAATAAGTAAGAAAAATTAAATAATTAATTTTATAAAAGTAAAAATTTAATTATCTAATAGTAACATTAATGACAAATCTTTAAAAATTTGAATTTAAGCATGAATAAGATATTAATTTTGACATTAATAATTTTTTCTTTCAAAATAATAATGAATAATTCACTCTCCCCGTTCCGATTATGTGGTCAAGTTTGATTTTGCACGTTTGTAAAAAATTATTTATTATTTAATCAAACTTCCAACATTACCCTTGTTTAAAATACTCCCTCCGTCCCGGTCAAATTGTTCACATTTGACCGAGCACAATAACCAATGCATGTGAGTGGTAGTGGGTGTTAGTGGGATGAATATTTTATTGATGAGTGTGGAGAATTTGATATTTTAGGAAAGTGGACTAATATTGTGGGACAGACGAAAAAGAAAATGTGGACAATTTACTTGGGACGGAAGGAGTAGTAATTAACCTCTCATTTTCATAATATTGCATTTAATATTCTCATTTTCTAAAGTTATTCAGGGGTATAATTGTAAATTAACAAAGAAAAATAATACCAAATATAGAAATTGGACCATATAATTGAAACACCCTAAAATAGTAATCCGGACCAAATAATTGGAACGGAAGAAGTAAATATATTTTAAATTAAAAAAGTTTGTTTTGGCTCGACTAAGGTTCGATAAAGTTCGTGAAGTTCAAAATATTCGATTAAAAAAACTCGAAGCTCGACTAGACTCGACTCAGGTTCGTTTACACCCCCAAACTCTAACACGAGACGAAGGAAAAGCCAACCAGGGATAGGGCGAGCAGAGAGAACTCACTTTCTTCTGTTCTGGTTCAGGAAGAGCAACTTGTTCCAGACTTTGCTGCAATTCCAGCCGGTATTGAGCGTTTCGAAACATATACCCAGTCATCAACACACTGTACATTAGCTGTGCCAAGTTTTCTGCAACCTGAAACGAAGCAGAAATGCACCATCATCACAACAAACTACAAAAGGCCATATTCCATCTTGCTCATTGGGTTTTTCAAGATTGATGAAACGTTTACAGTGGTGATCGTCACTGCAAAGAATTGTGGAGGCAGAGTTCCAATCATGTTCGTCACCGTCTGACGCATTGCATCAACTACCTATAGCATCATTGATTCGAGAAAAGCACTCACTGAGGCATATCGTCGAACACATTGTATGAATAAAGAATAAGCAAAAATGACTCCACTTCGAAAAAACCTGCTGCGGAGCTCTCTTGACGAACAACTCCATGAATTCAGGCTGCACGTTTTGTACGTACTCCAGGAGAATCTCCCTCCTACTCTTCGGCTGAGAATCATCACATTTATGAATCATTCAGTTCAATTCAACCAAAACATCATTTTTTCACAAACCAATTTGGGTGAAATGAATTACCAATGTCCCATTGGGGAGCTTGGAATCGCCGGCAATCGGTGAATTGCTTTTGTCATTTTCGGCGGCTCCGACGACTGTAAGTCTTCCTCTGGAATTGGATTGTGTTCTTGGAAGTCGGTGGGAAGGGGGTGACGGCAAATACGACGTCGTGGCGGGAGAAGAAGGGGAGTGTGATGATGAAGATAAGGGAAAGGAAGAAAGCTTCAACGTGAAAGCCGACATCTTAGCAAAAAATATTTCAAACTGAATAAGAAATTCCTGTTGCTTGCCCCAAATTAGCAATAAATTAAAGCTCACAATATGATTAAACTAATGAGAGAGATGAGAGAGAGAAGAGTAGAAGATAAAGCTTAATTATTCCCAAATAAAATTACAGGAACTGTTTATCAAGAATCAAATTTTATCATATAAATAAAGTGCAAGAATCTCATTTTGCGAAATTTATTCATTTCGTGAGCAGAAATTCAATCAAAAGAAGCAGCATTTGTTTCATGAATCTCGATTCCCAAATCCAAAGCCTAGCCTTACCAAAAAAAGGCAGGAATCTTCTCCCCACAATTCCCAATACCCACTTGTCATAAAAAAAATTCCAAGATTCCTCTCTGTTTCCCAGTTATAATCTTTCACCTTCAGTAAATTTTTCCAAGATTTTCTATCCAAAATTTAGCCCTTTTTCCTCAATTGATTCCGAGCATCCGAATCCCTTGTCGTTTCTGCAGAATGATCCAAGCGTAAACCACCGACTCAAAACCAAGAAAATGATTTTTACCATCCCATTCATGTCCCCACCCTTGGAATCGGACTAACATTTCGCCCTCATTCCGTTGAGGAATTTCATTCTACATTTCGCTCGCCGCCATCACTCATGGCGCATCATCGGCGGCGCAACCACAATCTCAATCGACTTTTCCCTGTCGTCTGCGCCATTTCCGCCGCCATCTTCTTCCTCTTCGTTTACATCTCCTTTCTTGCGCCTTCGCCTGTCGAGAACGATCACATTCACCACATCAGGGTATCTCTGAGTTTAAGCAAAAGGGTGTTCTTTGTTGGGTTTTTTTTGGAGATGCTCTCTCCTTATCGATTTGTTTGAGTGTTGTTGAATTGTTTTTTGATGTTTTTCTTTGGGTAGGTTATCAGTGATGCTGCTGAAGCGAACGGAACTCCACAGGTGTTTCGTGTCCCGGTTAGGCTTTCGCCTTTTTTTTGCACTCGTTTTTGTGTTTTATGTTGATTTGTGAACTAGCTGATTGAATTGGATCCGTGATTTGTGCTAAATGTGATGCTTATTGTTTGATGAGATCTAGAACAGTGGAGGAGTGTATGATCTCGATCTTTGGAGTACAAAGGATGCGGGATTTTACCATGGTTGCAGTAATGCCACCACTAAATTTGCAAGTATGTTAACTTGATCACAGCAGTCTGCATGATAGGCTTCAACTGCATTGCTTTCTTCCTGTCGTTTCTCTTGGTTTTAACATTTTGTGATTCTACATGCGAGGTTTTTTTGACATTTGATGTTCCATTGCACAACAGAAGCTGCTGAAGTAACACGGCCTCATCGATACTTGGCTATTGCAACCAGTGGAGGTCTAAACCAGCAAAGGACTGGGGTATTAATTTTCTGCTCCTTCTCATTTAGTTTCTGATCAGTCTTTCAGTGTTTCATTATGTTTTATGTTGAATCTCTGATCAGTATTTTCCCTGTTTCATTGTGTTTTGTGTTTTGTGTTGATTTTCTGATCGGTCTTTCGGGTGTGCAATGCTATTGTTTGGGGTATATTTGTGACGTAAGAAGAACAATTTTCTTCAAAACTTTTAGGTTGTTCTTTCTTTGTTTTCTCTGATAAGATTACTTACTCAAGATCTTCTAGAATCGAAATTATCAATGACAATTAGGCCATTCCAACATGCTTGTATAGAGATAATTTCAAATTTGTGATTCATTACTCCAGTCATACTACCATAGACACCTTTGAATTATTATGAATTGTCTGAACATGTGTTACATTTTTTAATGAATAATATATTTTTACTTCTATTGCTTTTGGTTATTTGCATTGCATGGATAGGTTACATCTAGATTATGTATGCAGTTTGAGCTAAATCAGGTTCTTATGTTATTTGTTTTTTACATATTCTCTTCAGATTACAGATGCTGTTGTTGCTGCACGGATCTTGAACGCCACTCTCGTTGTCCCAAAATTGGACCAGAAGTCTTTCTGGAAGGATGTTAGGTTCTGTATTGGTGCATTATAAAGTTCTAATTGAAGTTGCTTCTTCATTCCTCTCCAACTCAATGTTGTTCTCTAATGCAGCAACTTTTCAGAGATCTTTGATGTTGATTGGTTTATATCATATCTTGAAAAAGATGTGAAAATTATAAAGGAGCTCCCACAAAGAAGAGGTCAGAAATGGAATCCTTATACAATGCGTGTTCCCAGAAAATGCAATGAACATTGCTATGTTAGCCGGTTAATGCCTGTACTGACAAAGAAGCATGTAAGTTTATTGGTTCCTTAGATTTATTGACAACGCTCTAATTCTTCAAATATATCTTTTCAGCATAATTTCAAAGGATTTTCTTTGTAATGTGATACGTGTCTTATGACGCACCTCACTGTTATATTTCAATGGCATGGAATGACAAGGATATGATGTGATGAATTAAATAATCAAGAGCAATTGTCCCTCTGTATTGCATTTGTAGGACAGTAGGAGTTTCATATTTATATAAGCTCATAAGCATATGCAAATTGCATAGTTTGTTACCTCAACTCCAGAGAGAGAATTCTAATCCTTTTAGACATCAAGATTACTGAAACTGTCAAGCCGATGCTCCCTTGTGTAATCATTGATTAATTTTCTCTTTGAGGGCCTTGTGCACCAAATTCTTCCTTTGAATCACTGGTATCGATGTAATTAACTGACTGCTTCTGTCAAATACTTGGCTCAAAAACCTCATATCCATGGTGTACTTACCCTTTGCTTCATATGGTACAATTCAATAAACAATAAGATGTTCTGTAACACTTGAACTTGCTCCCAATTCTTGTCAGAATAATTGCAGCAACAATATAAAAATGTGATTTCTCTCTTATATTTCTCGATTAACTAATTACTGGAACTGTTCTTGTTTTGGCAGGCTGTTCAGCTGACCAAATTTGACTATAGACTTTCAAATAGGTTGGGCTCGGATCTGCAAAAGCTTAGGTGCAGAGTAAATTATCATGCTCTGAAGTTCACTAAGCCAATCCTTCGAATGGGTTCAGAACTGGTGCGAAGAATGAGGAAGAAGAGCAAGCATTACATTGCCCTCCATCTAAGGTTTCCACACATTGTGTTCCATCTCCTCTTGTTACAAAGTTCTTGCCTTATATTTTCATATTTCATGACCAGCATAGTTCCGTGTATTGACTTTCCGGTTTCATAGCAATATTTAGCTCTTCAATTATGTTTTTGTGGTTTTTCAGTTGATATTTGTATTTCTCCCACTTTTGGGCGGTTTTAATAAATTGCGTTTAAGAAGTGGTCTGACACTAACTAGTAGTCTATACTTATTCTCTGGCTCTTGGTGTTTTCTTGAATTCCTATACTTGAACAGGCATAGAGGATTATTTTTGACGTACCTGTGTTTGTTTTTTTACAGGTTTGAACCTGATATGCTTGCATTCTCAGGTTGTTATTATGGTGGAGGTGAAAAGGAGAGGAAGGATTTGGCAAAAATCCGGCGGAGGTGGAAAACTTTACATGTAATGCTTCACATGCTATCTTGAGAAGCAGAATATTTCAAATTTGAATGAGGGATGGAATAATCACCTGCATTTTAAAAGAACTATTCGGTTTTTCATCAAGGCTTCTTTTACTTAATTTTATGTTTTTGGTTGATGGGTGGTGTGTCAAACATGCTACTCATTTTTAGTTGCTGGGAAATTGTGGAGACGTGTTAATGTCGGTTTGCAAATAGAAGGGCAGAGTGCTTTTCAATTTCACATCTTTCTGTCGGTATGTCTGGTCTCCTTCGTAGCTGGAATATGAAGAATAGATTTTTTGTTGCTTGAATTTGCAGAACCCAAACCCGGAGAGAGAGAGAAGGCAAGGAAGGTGCCCTCTTACTCCTGAGGAAGTTGGTCTTCTTCTACGAGCACTTGGATACGACCGAGAGACCCATATCTTTGTGGCGTCTGGAGAAGTATACGGAGGGGAAGCAACATTGGCCCCGTTAAAGGCTCTTTTTCCCAATTTCTATTCAAAAGATATCTTGGCAAGCCAGAAGGAATTGGAGCCGTTTTCTGGGTTTTCCTCTCGAATGGCTGCACTAGATTTCATGGTATGTGATGAAAGTGATGTGTTTGTTACGAATAACAACGGAAACATGGCCAAGATCTTGGCAGGAAGGAGGTATGCTTTCCAGTTTTCTTGTTTTGCTTAATTTGTTGCAATTATCAATGATTTTCTGATGAGGCCGGTGCTCCACTGAACTGCAGGAGATATTTTGGACACAAACCTACTATCCGTCCCAATTCGAAAAAATTGTATCGGCTGTTTGATGCGCGAAACAACATTACCTGGGAGGAATTCGCCTCACGTGTTCGTACATTTCAGAGGGGTTTCATGGGAGCGCCTAAGGAGGTCAGACCGGGGAGGGGAGGCTTCCACGAAAATCCTGCTGCTTGCATCTGCGAAAATGCCGACACAAAAACAGATACCTCTTCAGTTCAGAAAGGATCCGGCAAGGGATATCCTCTAATCAAGAAAGATGCGGGGCTAGTAAGCGAAGATCAAAATACGAATGATGATGTAGAGTGGTCTGATCCCGAAGATGAAGAGGATATCAGAAGTCAGCAGGTGAACAACAATGCCTACAATGAGACGAGCCAGGAATACGAAAGCTTATTATCCGAGGAGCCTGAGCTGGATGAATTACTCTCAGATTGAATACAAATGGTTTCGAACTCTTCGTAGGAATTGCTTTCATATCAAATGGATGAATGGCTAAAACCACTCCAATTCCTGCAATGGTTGAGCTTGAAGTGGCAAAGATGAAATCAAGATTTTCAGGTAATTACTACTTTTTTCTACTCTCCAGCTTTTCATGGCTGCAGAAAGATTAATCTCCGACGACGTTCATCGACTAAGCAATGCTAAAGAGAGCCAGATTACTCTTCACTCACATGATTTGGCTTCAACATATCTTTGATTAATTGCAAGCGATGAATGGCAGTTTAGTTGGGCAACACCCATTTTTGGACTAATGGTGAGATCAAGATCATCAATTCAAGGCTTGTGCATATTGCTAGTTGAGTTGCATAGATGTCTGAATATTTTTTTTTTTTCAAGATTGTATTTTTTTTTTCTCTTGCAAAAGAGGGGGAGGGAGGCCTTTGATGGTTGGTTGTATCTTACAAAGGGGATAGACATTGTAAATTGTTTTTGTATGAAATTTGGAACTTCAGATTATACCCTTTTTTGAGTTTGATGTTGCTTCTCTTCTTTTTCTCTTACATGTTTGACAGTTCCATTCATAAAAATGTTGGTGCAAGAGATTGAGTCACTCTCTTTGCAAAGCTCACCGCCTAGACGCTAAGCAGTTCTTATGCAAATTGAAAACTTTAAAATCGCTCTTTCTTATGCAAATTGAAAACTTTAAAATCGCTCTACATTACGTATATTCGGTCGAGGAGCCCGCGCCATCTAAGCTCTGACCAAGTGGGTTAGGTGCTGATTAAGTGGCCGGCTAATCCGGTTAGGCAATCGCTCTCGTTATGTATTTTCGATCTAGGCGCTCGCGCCATCTAAGTGCTGACTAAGTGGGTTGGGTGCTAATTAAGTGGCCGCTAATTTATTAGGCTGTTTAGGTGCTTGAATTTTTTTATAAAAAAATATTATAATTTATATAATTTTATTTTTTAGTTATTAATATTTAT
This sequence comes from Plectranthus barbatus, assembly GCA_026898455.1. Lineage (NCBI taxonomy): Eukaryota > Viridiplantae > Streptophyta > Magnoliopsida > Lamiales > Lamiaceae > Plectranthus > Plectranthus barbatus. Next base: position 37,575 of record JAPKLW010000934.1, on the reverse strand, counting down.
ATATTTAAAATGTTGAAAGTAAAAGTAAGATTACGAATTTATTAGTGTTTAGATTCTGCATAAACTGTCTAAGTGCTAGTTTCCACCCAAAGGTCCGATAATACTAGTGCACACATTATTTAGGGTGTGTATTCAATTATTTTTATTGGTTTTGAGCTAATTATAAAATCGAACTGAAATAATTAAATTATTAGGCAATCAAACCGAAATTTTTATTCGGTCTTTTGGCTATTTTAGTTCCAGAAAAATGATCGAACCAAAAATTAAAATATTAACCGAACTGAACAGAAATCGAACCAAAATAACCTAAATTTATTCGGTTCGGTTTTCGAATTTTTTTGTTGTTGTCTTGCTTACCCCTAATCATCTTGGACAAGGACACAGGGCTTCAACATTCCGGTCCGGTCCGGTCCTGCCCGTCAAGACCGGTTTCATCTTGGGTGATTTTAGTGGGGATCTGAATAAGAGCTGAGATTTTATCTTGGAAGTAGAATTTCAAAGCAACTGGCGCAAAAATGCAGGGTGGATCAACGGGAATCGGCTACGGACTCAAATACCAGGTCAATTTCGTCGGAATCTCCTGAACTCGTAAACCCTGAGTTGATGAAGAATGCTAATTCGACTTGAATTCGATTGCACCAGGCTAGATGCATTTCGGATGTGAAAGCGGATACAGATCACACCAGCTTCCTAACCGGCACGCTAAGCCTCAAAGAAGAAAACGAGGCAGTTTTTCGTTTTCAACGGAGTAGTGATCTCGGCGATTTAGTTCGTGTTGTTGCTTGATCTCTTTTGCGCTGCTGATTTTCAGGTGCATTTGCTGAGGCTTTCGGACGGCGGTACTGAGTTGATCTGCGAGGGTTTGTTTTCGCATCCGAACGAGATTTGGGATCTCGCTTCCTGTCCTTTCGATCAGCGGATTTTCTCTACTGTGTTCTGTTCCGGTAATTGGAATTTTTGGTTTCAGATTGTGTATCCGATTGCTGATTGAGAAATGTAGTTAGACTTAGAAGCGAAGATAGTGATAAACAGATTAGATATTATCGAATTTATCATAAGAACTTTGAACGCCATTTTCCAGTCTCTAGTTTTTTGGAGGTTGCTCGAGATTGACTTGATTTAGATGGGTTATGACTTACGAGATACTCTGCAGAACAACACTTAGTGGATTTGAGCTCAATCAGTTACCAATTTGTTTTGATTTGTTAAATAATCACCCTAGCTGAGAACGCAACTTAGCACTTGTTTTAAATCTCGATGAAACTGGCACTCCACATTCTTTAGCTCAAACAAATGATTTGCATTTCTAATGTTGGCCATTGTTTGTTTGAGTTCTTGGCTTAATTACTGCACAGAGCAGAGTCCTTTTGTAAGTTTGGTTGTAAATGAAGTTTAGAGTCTGTTTATGTTTTTATTGTATCACTCTGAGGCTTTTCTTTGTATTTCTTGCCTGGATTGACACGTTCTAGGTTTCATAATACTGAAGTGTGAGATATTGTTATCTGTTATGCTATTTTAAGGGGAAACATATGGGGCAGCAGTGTGGCAAATTCCTGAGTTGTATGGTCAACTGAGTTCTCCTCAATTGGAAAGTATTGCTTCTCTGGATGGGCACATTTACAAGATTAGATGGTGAGCTTGCTTATGAATTATCATTTTAGGTAGGGAAAGGCATTAATTAAATTTATTTTTTAGTTAATCAAGTAAGAAATATTTTTGAAGAACTGTATAATGCCTGCTGAGAATGCTTCATATTAGTAGATTAATGGTAACTTGGATGTAGTTCAATGTGGTATTTCTATGTAAACAAAAGAGGAGTAACTGCATGTCTTAATTTATTATATTCTGAAAGTAATATGCTTACATGCTAATGACATTGCATTTTGCAGTATACTGTGGTGGCCTACAGGAAGGCATGACAAGCTGGTCAGTATTGATGAGCATAATCTCTTTCTTTGGAGCTTGGATACTTCAAAGAAGACTGCTCAGGTATACTTTAGAAATATGAATGTAACATTAGCATTATCTTCATTTGTTTAGGGCTCATGAAGCTTATCTCAGGATACATAGTTGCAAGTCTAATGAATGTTTGAAAAAAGAAAAAAGGAAGAAGAATAAAACTGACTAAGCAAATTGTACTTCATTGTCTGCTTAATTGCACTTTGTCTCTTGATATGTTCTCATTTGATTAAATTTACTCAATAAGCAAAGGACTTTGACCCACATTATGACCTTATAGCTTTTAAACCTTTTAGCTAATTCTTATTCAGGTCTTGTTTGTGATCTAGGTGCAATCACAGCAATCAGCTGGCATGCATCATTATTTAACAGGCGGAGCATGGGATCCTCATGACTTTAATACGGTTTCTTTGACATGTGACTCATCTGTCCAACTTTGGGATTTAAGGACAATGAAGTAAGTTTCGTACCATATAGTTTACATAATGTTCATTCCTACTTTATTCTAAAATACTTGGACATCAATTTTTTAATCTCTTGGGCTTGAGGATTTTTAAGTTTGTTCATTTGTGTTGCTCCCGTGCAATTCCTGTTGCTGTGTGAATGTCTAATTCCCTCACCCCCCCCGCGGTCCTAACTTAACGCACTTGCACCATTTTTTGGTAATTGTAGAAGCTTTTGGTGCCAACATGTCCTACAATTGTTTGACGGTTTGGTCTAATATGTAATAACTTTTCACTTTAGGAAATATTCCTTCCTTCTTCAGCTGGTACCTGCTGATACTTCGGGTCTTTTGATTGAATGCCAATTGCTTGCCATGACATTCAAAGTTGTTCTTTGCTTGCAGGAAAACTGATTCAATTGACCGTGCACATGTCCGTAATGTGGACTATGACATGAAAAAGAGGTACATGCTTGTAAGTATGCTGCAGACTTCATTTGTGTTTTACCCGCTTAGTTTTTTTTGGTACTTGTCTGTTAATCTTGTGTTTCATTTTTCTTGTCAAAATTCTCAGATTATTTCATTCAATCATTCCTTGATCTTAATTAGAATAAATGTAAGTTTGTGAAAAATTATGATGCATCTAGTTGATTAATAACTTTGCATGTACAACTCTCTAATAAACTTAGAATTCTTACCAATCTATAGGAACCTGGTAGTTGTTGGTATATACAATAACTGCATGAGGGAAATCCTTCATCACATAGAGATGAGGTTCTGTTCTATAAATGAACATTGTTTTGAATTCACATGTTACCCTTGTCTTGGATGCTCGAGTGCCCTACTACAGCAGTTGGGGTGGCATCCATGAAAATGTTGCCTGTGCCCTGGGATAGTGTATAATATTATATTGTTTTTCGTCTGGCTCTTTGGTTCTTCATCTGCAATGAATGCACCTTCCATCTTCAAATATGAGCTTATGACTGCTCATTGACATTTATCAGGTAACTGCTGAAGATGAATCAGGAATTCATATGTGGGACCTTAGAAAGCTGAAATCTCCAGTTGCAGATCTTCCTGGGCATTCACACTGGTAAAATTTTCACAACATACTTCTGTCTTATTTTTTTCTATTCTTGGAGGTATCAAGTTTAATATTAGTGCGTTGTTTTTATGCCCGCCTTTGATTTTGTTACAGTTTTGATCCTTTTGTCAACCTTCCTTTTAAGATGTTTTTTTGTCTTGTGTTTCAATGAGATTGTTTATAATTCCGTTAGATGTATGGGTTTGCCAGTTTGATTATTTGATAATAATTATTTTGCTATTGTTGATAGGACATGGACTGTTAAATGTAATCCCACATATGAGGACCTGATTCTGGTATTCCCTCCCTCTCTGCATCTCCTTTCCTTATGCTTGAGCCTCTTGGCTCTTGAATTGCTTTATCCTCAAACAGAATTCTTTTTGCTTGAGTGAAGAGGAGAAGATAATTGACATTGTACTCAAGTCATTGTTCCAACTCCATTTGCCAAAGCACATTTCTTTTCATTACATGATTTTCAGAACAAAAGAGAAGGGTTTCTCTTGTAGTCATATATATTTTTCTAATCTTGCCGAATCTTTTGTAGAGTGCTGGAACTGACTCAGCTGTCAATTTGTGGTTGGCCTCTCCATCAATCAATGATGACTCGGCATCAGCTAGGTCTGCTGTTCATTTTAGTTGTTATATGTCCTAGCTTGCAATTTTTGTTGGGTATTGAGTATATGAAGTGTCTTTTGTAGTTCGATGTACTCACAAAGTCGGGCGGAGCCTTTGCTGAATTCCTACAATGACTATGAAGACAGTGTTTATGGTAATAGATGCAACTTATGATGCTCTTTAAGCTTTACTCTGAAACTTACATAATTGCTTCACATCATTCAGGTCTTGCATGGAGTTTTCGGGAACCATGGATATTTGCATCATTGTCTTATGATGGAAGGGTTAGTTGCTGTTTTCTATGCCATGTCTTGGCCATCAGTTACACACTCCAACATGTTATTGACCTCCCTAATTTCAAATTTCGGTTATACTGGTTCATAAAAGTGAAGATTATGTTCTGAATTGATTTAAAAAACATATTGTTTTAAGGCATCTAATAATTATGGTTAATTTGTTTCAAATTATCTCAGATTTCTATATCTGAGATCCTTCGTTCCAAATGCAAGCTAGATTCGCTTTTTTTTTTTTTTAATAATTGGCATACACTATTTAAATGGGAGGGGCATCCCCAACATAACTCGGACCATGATCAAATTGGTAATAGGCAAAATGCTTTGGTAATAGGCAAAATGCTTAACCACTTGCACTCCAAGGTCGGAAAGTTAGCTAGATTCACTTGTTGTTGATTGTTGCACGTTTTTTTTAGGATCTTATTTTTGCTTGAGCTTGATTGTCATTAATTTTTTTTTTTTTTTTGGTATAGGTGGTTGTGGAATCAATAAAACCTCATCTAACTAGATGAAGAAGCTGATTACTGTAGTAAGTGCAAAATCATTCATCCACATTTTCTTTCATCCTAACATGCAAAAAGCTGCTATTTGAAACTGAATAATAAAGTACGTGCTTTCTCCCCCTTATCTTAGCTACGGATGGAGACTTATAAACCCAATCTTGCCGAGACCTGTTACATTTTGGTGAAGCTATGATGCAATTGAACGTCTACTCTGCATATTTTGGAATATATCCATCTTGAGAGATGGCTTTCCATGCCTTTCTTTTTTGAAATTCACTTGTCCCATTTATATTTACCGGCATACGTATTCGCTTCCTTATGTAAGTTGGTTTGACTGTTTTTAACTTGTGACACATGAGGGTGCGATATCATACTCTATCCATTCAATTTGTGGTCTGAATATATTTGTCTAGTTTGGTGCAAGTAAAGTTTTTGATATTTTGGAATAGCTTCGGAGTCTTTTTTTAACATGCTTTCCCTGCCAGATGCCATTGCAGGGAGCTATGGGCTTAACGGAATCCTATATATTGTTTAGTCGAAAAAATTAACTGCACTTATATTAATTTTGGTTGATTTTTCTTGCACTATTTTGCTTTGAGCAAAATATTTAAGTCTTTGGAGTTGGACTGAGTGGGATAATAAATAAATAATACGCTTGAGTTATGTGATGCAAATGCTGAGTGGTAGAAGCCAAGAACTTGGATGATACGGAGTGTTTGTGTGAGACGGTGAGACAATAGAGTAGATTCGGAATGGAATTTACTTTTCATACAGAGAATTTTGTTTAGACTTCGTATTTCGAACATGATTATTGTTTGTGCACAGAGAATTTCGATCGGAATGGTCATTTAGGTCGAAAATCAAATTATGCATTTAAGTCTAGCAAATGATGTATTTACAAAATATATCATTTTGTATTCCGATCAGAATGTGTTATGTACAATATGTATTTTGATCATATAGGAATTCTGAATGAAATTCTCTGAGAGTAAAAATAGATTTTGTTCGAAATTCAATTTATTGTCATATACTTCTCACAAAAATACATAGTTTCACAGTCGAGTAACTCGTGGGAGAATGGTTGGGAAAATATTTTTGATGTAGTGCCGTTAGTGGTTGGGAAAAGCTAGCATTTGTTAGTGAAAAAGCCTTGGCTTTGAATATGGATGATTGTGTTGGTGGATTTGAAAAAGTGAAAGAGCGACGAGTTGAGCTGAGATTTGTGGGCTGGGATTGATGGAATGAAATTGTATAAGGTTTCTTCACTTCAGGTTTTTTGCATTTTGGGTGGGGAGGGTTATACTTATGATGAGAAGCGCCCATTCTTCGTTCATCAAGTAATTCTAGTGAGTCAGAACAATTTGCTCTGCTTTTGTTCTTCGTCAAATAGCTCGACTTTAGAACTTCCTTGAATTACTTCGACGTAGGATACTCCTTCGACTCTATAGGTTAGGGAAAAAGGCGTTTCGCCCGCGGCAGTCTTAGCAATCGTTCGGTATGCCCATAGAACTGCGGTAAGATCTTCTACCCGAGTTGACTTTCGAGCAATCAATTTTCTTCTTAATGTATTGATAATTGTTTTATTCGTCGACTCAGCCAATTCATTTGCTTCCGGGTAACAGGGCGTGAACAGTTTTTAAGGCTCCAGATTTAAGAAACTAAATAATTTGAGAATAGAGGGGTGCGTTTGAATTAATTCATAAATGTTACACCAATAAAATTCAGAACAGCTGGAGGAATTATTTGAGTTTTTTTTTTTTTTTGTCTTGGTTGCCGACTCAGATGGAGTTATTAATGAAGGGCCATCTTTTGAATTTATGAAATCCCAATTCCTGTCACACAACGTATAATATAATTCCTTTTAAATAGTTTTTCATTTCTTTTTCTCCATATTATTGTCCCACATCACGTGAATAAAATTACCTAATTAATATATACAAGCACTTGGTTGACATAGGAGCTAGGGTAGTAGTAGTGAACGTTGAAATGGAAATTAACGACGCAGATTGTGAGCCACACGTGTTGTCCATGCTCCACCATTGTAGGAAATCCTTCTCCTCCTCCTCACTCGGGCAGTGATAAAAACAATTCTTTTAACTAAACAGTAGTAAATTTAAATATTTTAGAGATATATGAGTTTATAAGTTTTAGATTAATAAATTTTATTAAAAAAGAAAAAAAAATCCTCACGCGAGTGAGCTACTTAACAAAATTTAGATTTTCTTTATTTTATTTTAAAAAATAAATTTATGATGACCGCCCCATTTCATTAACTAGATCAAAAATATTCCAACACTCACTATAAATCGTATGAATGACTGAATGTGCCCACAATTTTATATAAATATAATAATAATTAAATTAAATCTAACATTAATATTTTAATACTTAATAATAATTAAATTGAATCTAGCATTAATATGCTATTTTTACATCAGCTCGTGAATATATTACGGTGGTGGATAGGAGTGGCAAATGGGTGGGGTCAGCGGGTTGGGTTGCGATTTAATAGTAACATGCAATACGTTAATCCAAACCTTATCCGTTTATTTTTTGGGTTAGAAAATTCAATTCGGACCCAACCTGTTTATTATCAAGTCAACCCTAAAGTTACCCGAATGACTTGTTTAATTATAATGAAGAATTTAAACTATTAAACAACATGACCTGTAAATACGAAAATACCAGAAGATGACCCAAAAATGATACAAAAATTATATAATTATATAATGAAATTAATTTATTTCGGGTCAAATGGATTGTACGGACATCATTTGAACCCAACATAAAAATTAAATGAGTTTATGCGTTCGACCCAAAAATTAAATAAATTAACCTTATTTACTTTTTTTCGTATTAGGTTGTCCTATCATGTTGGAGATTGTCGTACACTGGTGGACATGGAATGTGCATGTAAACTAGACACCGACTTCACGTATCCAATCTATCTTCCCCCACAGCTGTATTTTATAGGGCGGATGTTGGCCCCACACCTCGTGCGCCCCCTCCCTAACTAATCTACGCGTTCCCCTACTATATAATTACTCCCACCACCCCAATTCACTCCACAAACTAACTGTCGCAGTTTTTTTTCGCAAAATCAAAATCGGAAAAATGGCACCGAAAATGGTGACCAGTTTTCGCCGATCACTCTCCTTTCCGAATCCGCCCTCACACACTTCATCCAAACCCCCAAAAACACTCCATCTCAGATCCACCAGTCTCCCGCCTTGCACGTCGAATCCGATCATTTCCCGCCTCCGCGACGAGATCTCCGCCCTACAGTCATGGTCGGCCGCCAGCCGCACCTCCGCCTGGCTCTGCGACGGCCTCCGCCGCCTCAAATCGGTTCACGAGTCGCTCGATGACCTCCTCCACCTCCCCCAGACTCGAGCGTCTCTCCGCGGCGGCGACTGCTGTGACCTAATCGAGAAGCTTCTAGAAGACTTCCTCCGCTTCGTCGACGCCTACGGAGCGTTCCAGACGCTCCTTCTCCGGCTGAAGGAGGAGTTCTCCGCCGCGCAGATCGCGGTTAGGAGGAAGGAAGACGCGAGAGTCGCCGCGCACTCGAAGAATCTCAGTAATATCGCCAAGGAGATCGGTAAACTCTCCTGTGGTTTCTTCTCCCTTCGGAAATCGGCTCCCGCGCGGCCTTCGTACGACGAGGAGGCGGAGATCGTCGACGTCGTCGACTCCGTGGCTGAGGCTACGGTGGCCGTGTCGAACGCGCTGTTCAGCGGGATCTCGAGCTCGGCGGCGTTCCGGAAGCCGTCGTGCATGGGGCTGAGCTTCGGCGGTAAAAGTAAAACAAAAAACGTGAAAGTTGAGGCGGGAATTCTCGAGTTTCAGGAGTGGGATTTGGTGGATTTGAGGAAGAAAGCGGAGGAAGATGTGAAAATGGCGTCGAAGAAAATGCAGGAAATGGAAGATCGGATTTTGGAGATTGAAGAATGTGGGGAGAGGGCGTTTCGGAGTTTGATTAACACTAGGGTTTCATTGCTCAATCTACTCACACAATGACATACCAAAAAAAAAAAAAAAAGGGAAATCCACACTGCACGATTCTTTTCAAATATATACTTTGGTTTCTTGAGATTTGATAGTGAAGCATTAATTTGTATATAGACAAAAAAAAAAAAAAAAGGGTTTTACAATAGAGTATAATGATTTATCATTTATATGTGATACATGTGATCGTAATTCGTTCAAAATTCATTGTATATTGCGTGTATTTGATTTGAAATGTACATTTTATATAATGTGTATTCCGTCACGAATGTGCATTTCAATCAGATACTCCCTCCGTCTCATTCTTTTCGGCACAGAGATTAAGAGTTGTGAGTGTAGTGGAATTAATATTTTATTGGTGAGTGTGAAAAAGTTTGTTATTTTAGGAAAGTGGGACTAATTTATGTGACAAACAAAAATAGGAAATTGGTCTACTTCAACGGGACAGAGGGAATATTAAATTTCATATATGCGAATGATGTATTTTTTTGGAATAAATAGGGGAAAATACTTTGAATTATTGATATTTTTATTAGTTTAAATTATTCCAATATTTACTCCGTTTATAAATTATGCCGATTGATTGTTTTGAAAAATACCCCAATATATTACTCCCTCCGTCCCATGCGAATTGTCATGTTTCTTTTCGGCACGTAAATTAAGAGTTATGAGTGTAGAATGTGTTAGTGGGATTAATATTTTATTGTTGAGTATGAAAAAGTTACCATTTTTGGAAAGGTGACAATTTGGTTGGGACGCCCAACTTGGTAAGTGTGACAATTGGAGTGGGACGGAGGGAGTATAATTAGTTAAAAATAACTCAAATTTTCATTTATAAATTACACCAAAACCATAAATTTTATTGTCTCACACAAAAATTGCAGTCAAAATAACTTTTTTCGTCCGTGTTAAATTTAATGTACTAAACAATCAATATTTGCTATATATTCAGATGCATTAATCTTTTGGAAAAAATTTAAAACTTCATGTTCTGCTCTTTTTTTTTTGTTTCATTCGATTGGTGTAATGTCTAACTTTTGTGAATATCGCTTGAATTCCTTTTTTTTTTCCTTCTCCATGGGTGTTTTGACGTGTGATCTTGTATCGAAATGCATGTGTTGTTGGTCCCGGATATCAGGGTATACTTTGGCAGCGGAAAATACGTAAGTTCGTTTCTTGCACCCTGCTGGTTACACAGCTGACTGGGACCTTGTCAGCTGGTAAGTCAACTGGCAACTGAGTATTCAGCTGACTGGCAACTGGCTGGTCAGCTGATGACTCAGGACTTAGAAAATTTTAGAGTCGAGTTTGCACAGTTATAAACTGGTTTCAGTTATACTCCAGCACTTGGGTGCTGAGTTTTAAATCAGTAAGTAAATGCTGAAAGCAGTAAATAACAAGGATATTTTATAGTGGTTCGATCAGCTGATCTACGTCCACTCTCCAGTCGAAGCACTGGAAATTCACTAAAAAGGGTAATCCGGTACAAGATTTCCTACGATCTATTTCCAGCTGGTAGATGCCTCGTCTACCAGTCCACTGGATCAACCGCTCCCGGTCCTTGTCCTTCTTCAACTCTCGTCAGATGGATGGAGTGCGAGCACGTCACTTCAACCTCCTCCTCCGACTGATTGGGTGTTGAGTTCTCCCAAGAACTTGACTCTTGCTGGCGGCAAAACTGCCCGTAATAACTCTGGAGCTGGCTGGCTCAAGAGCTGCTATGTTCTTCCTCGGAATGAGAAAGAACACCAAATGAGATCAATAACTCACAAGCTAGAAGCTTGGAGTCTCGTGTTCAAATGATTGACACACGGAGTAGCTTTAAGAAAAGCCTCGAAAGATTGCTTATTCGCTGATATGAATGCGTTTGAGCTTTCGGTAGGTCAAGAGTGTTGAATGCTGTTGGATCTCACGTATTTATAGACGTGAGATTCAGATTCAAATTTACTAGCCGTTTGGACACATCCGGAAAAGTCTCTGTCCTCGCATGTCCTTCTGCAGGCGGCAGGTAGGAATTTCCGGAAAGCGCCATGCTTTTGTCCACTTTATCTGACATTGATCTCTTTATGTCAGAACGGCACTATTCGTCAGTACGAGGAATCGGAACTGGTAGTCTTGAACTGATAGACTTTAAGGTATCCTCCTTAAAGTCATACTCTGTCAGTTAATTCCTCGACGAATCTTCTTTTTGTCTCTAAGACTCTGGGAGAGCGAATCTTGAATTCTGCTGATAACCTCCGACTGGTAGATCATACTGGTGATCTTGTGCTGGCAGTCTCTGCTGGTGACTTTCCTTAGCACAATCAAGGTCTACCAATTCGTCTGATGTTATCTCTTGGAATCTCCCGTGACTGGTGGCTTCACCGCTGGTGAATAGTATCAGCCAGAACACATATTCTGCTGGTAAGATCTCTCAGCCTCCTGCTGGTGAAATCTTCCCAACTGGTGAACAGTAACCAGTCAATAGCTCTACTCCATGCTGATAAACAGTGTCAGCATGAGTCTTTGTCAGCCGCTTGCTGGTGAGATTTCTCTTAACTGGTAAGCACATCTCATGCTGGTGAACAGTAGCCAGCATGAGTCTTGATCAGCTGCGACTTACAACTCAAAATACCTATACAGGACTTTACATTTGAGACTAGAGCTATTCTAGAGACAACTGACGCTGGTTGGACTTAGGATTTGATCCACCAAAACACTTAAACACCAAATCTAAGATCTAAGCTATCAACTGGAGAAGGGAAACTTAGCCAGATTTCCCAACATGTGTCTTCGTTTAGATTGGAGGTTTTAAAACAAACAAAACAATGAAGTTTTAAATAATTTTTAGAAGATAAATGCATTTGAATATATAACAAATATTCATTGTTTAATACATTAAATTTAACAAGAACGAAGATAGTTGTTTTGACTGTCATCTTTGTGTAAGTCAATAATATTTATCGTTTTGGTATAATTCATAAATAAAATTAAAGATTGAAGTATTTTTAACCAATAATAATACATTGAGGTATTTTGTCCAAAAATATCAATAAATTAGAGTATTATTCATAAACGAAAGTAAAGATTTGAGTACTTTTAACTGATGGAAATAGATTAGAGTATACTTAAATTGATCGGTATCTCATTCGGAATGCGCTTAGTATAACAGTCATTCAACTCGGAATGTCAAAAAAAAAAAAAAAAACCGCATCATACAAGTTTTCGCCTATTTACATTCATGGAAATGGTGAGACTGAATTACTTTCGATATACTCCCTCCGTTCCGATTATACGGTCTAGTTTGATTGTACACATTTGTCAAAAATCATTTATGAAAATAATATATTTAAACAAACATCCAAACATTACCCTTATTTAAAACATTAATTAATCTATTTTTTTCTTAATATTACTTTTAATATTCTCATTTTCCAAAATTATTCAGGGGTGCAATTATAAATTATCAAAAAAAATATTAAATATAGAAATTGAACTATATAATTAAAATACGGTAAAATAGTAACACATAATCACATACCAAATAATCGGAACACAATCAGTATATTTTTTATATAATTGCTAATGCACAATTACCTTACTACTAAAGTAGAAAAAAAAAATCACAGTTTGTAGAGCTGATTTTATTGTTAAAATCAAATGATTAATGGTGGAAATTGAAAAAAATGGTGCACTTGCAAATGTCAACTATTAGTCATAAATTGAAGAAATTAAATGAGGGCTATCCAACTGGTTCTAAATGCACAGCTACTACAGCTATTGCTAATTATTATACTATTATTATTATTATTTATTAACTTCAACTTTAATGTTTAGGGTTTCAACATATAATTTAAATTTTCCTAGCAGGATGCAGCTGTTATATTAAATAATTCCATTTCTCCAAACAGTGTTTCCCAAATACAAGTCCAGAAAAAAGTCAGTTTTTTCTTACTCTATAAATTTTGAGGAATAAAGAAAAATATAAAGTGATTTAGGTGAACGTGCATATATATATATATATGATTAGACTCAAATAATTGAAGTAATCCATATATAATAAATATTACTACCTCCGTTCCTTGGCATTAGTCACATTTTCCATTTTCGTCTGTACCGCAGAATTAGTCTCATTTCTTAAATGAAAAAAAAAAATCTCCTCACACCAATAAAATATTAATTCCACTACACTCACAAATATTGGTAACTGTGTCAAAAGCAAATGAGACTAATGTCAAGGGACGGAGGGAGTATTATACATTTTTGCAGGAAAATGTTGTAATTAAGCAAAGGTTCCACCAATGGACACGCAGCTTCGATGCGATGATGCAGATACTTCCTCCGTCTCAAATTAATAGTCTCAAACCGAAATAATATAATAACCAATGCGCGTGAGTATAGTGAAATTAATAATTTATTAGTGAGTGTGAAAAAGTTTGTCATTTTAGAAAATTAGACTAATAAACAGGACAGACCGAAAATGTAAATAATTCTAATAAATTAGGACAGATGGAGTATTATAATTGATCGATCTTTTTTCAAAAAAGAATTTATTAACCGTAGATCATGTCATAATTAATGAGCACTTTTTCAAGATTTTGGGAAATATTTAAACTATAAGTTTAAATAAATATATTTATGTTAAAAAAAATTATGTATCTGGAAACATTAATTTGGTACAAGTCTTTATGGGCTTAGTTCCTACAAGAAGGCCCAGAACTGTGGTAGTAGGTCTGCAATCCTATTTTTGGGCCCTTTCTTCGTTTTGATTTTTATTGTTTATCTTTTAAAAGAAGTAACTGCATCTCACTTAGACTATCTCATCACTAACTTAATTATTTAATAAAATATTATTTTTCATCTACCACACAACTTACAATTTAATATTCCTTCTGTCCTGGTTTAATTATTCCGAGTGAATCAGACACAATAACCAAGATATGTGAGTATAGAATAAGTTTAGTGGATTTTATTGTTGAGTGTGAAAAAGTTACACTTTTTAATAACGGGACAATTGTGTTGAGACAGACGAAAAATGAAAGTGGGACAATAAAGTTGGGGCGGATGGAGTATTATTTACTTCTCATTATTGACTTTAGTTAACCTAATTTTTTAATTAAAATATTAATTTTTTAATTAAAATATTAAGTTGTTCCATTGGAGCAGTTCAATTTCTTTTCGGCACGAAAATTGTGAGTTGTGAGTGTAGTGAAATTAATATTTTATTGGTGAATGTGAAAAAGTTTGTCATTTTAGAAAAATGAGACTATTTTACAGGACAACAAAAATGAGAAATGAGACTACTCCTGCGGGACGGAAGGAGTATTATGAATCACGAATTTATAATTTATTTGAGAAATACAAATTACAACAATTAATACAAAATAAAACAACTTGACAAAAAAATAAGATGCATGAAAATTCAAATTATAAGTACATGAATTATATATCAACATTCAATTATTAGTATCGAGTTTTTCTTATATGCGCTCAATCAAATTTTTTTGAAGAGTGTGATGAGCCTCTCTGTCGCGAAGTCGAGATCTGTTAACCATATAGTTAGAAAAGTGATACTTTATATATTATTTAAATATTTATAAATTATAAAAAAAAATGAAAGTAAAAAGTATCACGAAGATATTCAAATTGTGAAGAGTTGTCAGAGATTATTGGAATGCTGCCTCAAATCATCTCCAACCGAACACCAAAACCCATCGCAAAGTGCGTTTTCGGTTTTCTCTCCTCAATCGACGCAAATATGTATCGTTACTGTAGATTACTGCAAATTATTTTTTATTTGCACATTAGTCCTTAAGTATTTACATTTTTATAATTTTAGCTTTTTTATTTTTTTTTTCTCTTTATTTATTTGTTTATAATATATATATATATATATATATATATATATATAATATTTATAGTTTAATTATATTATTATTTTATTAAAAGAAATGTTTGATTAAATAAAATTGAATAGATATTTAATATCTTTTATTTTTATAATAATTATATTATATTATTATTTCATTAAAAAATTATTGTATGATAAATTAAAATGCAAAGAAATTTAATATCATTTGTAATATTTATTTTTTGTATTAAAATTTTAATTTATTATATTTTTATAAAAAAATTTAAACCTAAAAATTAAATAAACATTGACATAAAAATAGTAATTTTTTTAAAACAATGACATTAAAATTTAAAATTGTTGTAATGTAATTTTATTATCGAGATGTTTAGTTATTTGGTGTGTTGTAATGTAATTTAATTGTCAACTTTTTTAGTTTATTTGATATATTTTAATATAATCTTAATATCATGTTGTTTAATTTCTTTATTATTTAAATAATTTTTAATAAATTGTAAATTTATAGTTTAAATAATTATTCAATTAATAATATTTTGTATTTTTAATAATTGATTATCTTGTAATAATTTATTTTCTTTTAGATTAATAAAGAGTTCAAATTGTAAATTTCTTCAAAATATTTGTAGTATTTGAAAAGTTGTGATAAAAGGAATATGCCAAGAATATACTTTAGAGTTTGAGTTTAATATTTTCGGTTGGAAAAAAATGATGTTTGATGTGACATTTACTGTTTTTTTTGTTTGAATTTGAGTTTTTCGGTTGAAGATAGTCTGAAGTTGGGATAGATTTTCAATATTTTTAAATATTATTTTAACTATACTATTTGTTGCAACCCATGTGTGCAAAGTCACCACTGGTGTAGTCTTTACTAATTCTCTTTACTTTTATATAGTTAATTTATTATTTATAATGTTTTAATATTCATTAGCTTTTAGAAGTAATTTTAAATGTTAAGTTTTTAATATTTATAACATTAAATTTTAATTTTCAACATTTATTACTTTTATTTTTTGTTTAATTTAACATTCCTCATTTTCACAATTTAAGTCATAAAATCTTAGATGTTTATTAGATTCTACAAGTTAAAAAAAGTGATTAATTTAAGTTTGGGCGAAATTCATTAAATGATTAAAAACAAAATTGCTCCCGTGTTTTTCCCTTTTTTGCAATTCGCCGACGTCACGTGCCTGCCAGGGACGCCCTCACGTGGGTATCTGACAATCTCTGACGTCACCTAATATTTATAATTAATTTTCATTTTGAAAATTAAATTAATTTAACTCAACAAATGAAAATAGAAAAATGAAATTAATATAATAAAACGGAAGGAGTGTATTAAATTGAGATTGCCAAATTTTTTACTTTCCGTCTAGAGTAAATTGTTCATATTTCCTTTTTCGTCTATCCCACAATATTAGTCTACTTTCCTAAAATAACAAATTTTTTACACTCATTAATAAAATATTCATCCCACTACCATTCATTACCACTCACATGCATTGATTATCGTGTCCGGTTAAATGAGTATTTTAGGTCTCTCGTTCATTGAATTACAATATTTTTGATTTTTTAGTTAGATAATTTAATTACTATACCTCAAAATCGAAGATTTCACTCCAAGTGAGATTTCTAAATAAAAATTCAGCTTAGGTTTTTCAGGGAAATGGTAATTAATTGAGAATTAATAATTTTACAAAAGAAGATGAGCCAAAATAGATATTTTTGCCATATTCTGGGACTTTGTATTTAAAATACTTATTTTAACTTAAAAATCTGAGTTTTAGTGAATTTTATTTCAAGTATTCTTCAAATTCCAGTAGTAGATTTTATCATATCTTTCAATCATGTCAATAAATTTAATCTACAAAATAAACGAAATTACTTATTACTAATTCATGTGTTTTCCTCCGTCCCGTCATATTAGGAACGGGGGAGAATGCATAATAACCAAGTGTTGTTAGTGTAAAAGAATTAATATTTTTTTAGTGAGTGGAAAAAATTGTCTTTTTAAGAAATAAGACTAATAAATGGAATGGACCGAAAAAGAATATGAAACTAATACGAATACGATAGGAACAGAGGAAGTATAAAACTTGAGATAATATTCCTAAAACTCTATTATTTGTAATAAAATAAATAATTTTCCTTAGATATATTTATAGAATAATAAAACTATAAATATTACTTTGAATTAAAAAAAACAAATATTAATTTGAATTTCCAAAATATTTGCTGCAAGCTGACATGAGAAATGCTTACAGTGTTGATGGGAGAAAAAAGCAGTCGTAGTTAATCGAAACGAAAAGCCCAACAGTCCAAAAAGTTTTACTTTCATCAAAAATCAAGATCCCTTTTCTCCTCGTTACACGCACGAACGATTTCTTTAATCTTTAATGCCATAAAATCTTCGGATTAAAATCTCACAAATCCCAACAATTCAAGCCCACGGTGTTTCTGGGTTCCAGCCATACGATTATGTGAATCATTCTGAGCTAGAGGTTGCTGTTTATCCCCCCCCCCCTCTTCTGCTTATTGGACTATTTATTGCAGTGCATAGGGTGAGTCAACTCAACCGAGTCGCCATGGGCTGCTGCTCGTCCAAGGGGTTTCGTCCGGGCGCGGCGGATAAGGATCAGCAGCTGCAGCATGGCCACCGCCGCTCCTCCTCTGCCAACGGAGCTGCCACCGGCGGATTCGCGGAGTTCTCGCTGTCGGAGCTGAAAGCGGCGACGAGCAACTTCAGCTCGGACAACATCGTATCTGAGAGCGGCGAGAAAGCTCCCAATGTTGTCTACAAAGGACGCCTGCAGAGCCAGCGGTGGATCGCTGTGAAGAAATTTACCAAAATGGCGTGGCCTGATCCTAAACAGTTCGCGGTACCTATCATTTCTTGTTTGATTTGATCGATTTTGATTTTTTTTTTTTGGATATGTAAGAACTGTTTGATATGGTTTAATTGTTGTTTAGGAGGAAGCGAAGGAAGTGGGGAAGCTAAGGCATAAGAGGCTGGCTAATCTGATAGGTTATTGCTGTGATGGGGATGAAAGGCTGCTCGTTGCTGAATTTATGCCGAATGAGACTCTCGCCAAGCATTTATTTCACTGTAATGTTGCTTTCTCGAAATATTAAATAACCTTAAATCTATGATTCATTTATTTTGTTTGGCATTCCTCAGTTCGTGAGATTTAATGACTATTTTTTGTAAACAAAAGATTAGGGCCTTTTTTATTTGATTCGTTCAACAGTTAAGGATCTTTTATATTTGGACAGAGAGATGGGAAGAAAGCCTCGGTTTGGTTATTTGAACTTCTGTAGTGTTTGAGTTCTGAATATTTTGGAGATGAATGATGGGTAATGAACTAAGGGTGTGCGGGCTAGGCCTTGGGAATTTCTCGCTTGGTCCGAGTATGGTTGTCCCATCACAGCAACAATTACTGATGTGAGAACTATATATGGCATAAGATTTGGGTCATGAAGAAGAACAATTTTATCTGCCAAGTGTCAAAGGGTATGAGGTTGAGGTGAGCCCTTAGGGTAACCCTTAATAAACTTGAGAAACCTAAAGGGTTCTTACCTGAGGCATGTGGAAAAGTTGCATTTTTGCAATGATGTTGGTCATGCCCAAACATGCTTAATAATGGTTCAGGATAGGTGTGTTTCTACTAGTGTGAGATCAGTGGTTTTCAGATGGTAACCATCTGAAATTAGCTGCTCAAGAAACTTGTTGAACTGCAAAATAATCATAATTCCGTTGCCTCATTATGGTGTGCACGCAATATGAGGTTTTGAAATAGTTAGTTTTATTCCTTGTTAGCCTTGACAGAAATCTGCCTGCTGCTATTCTTGCTATATATATTTTGTGTCCAGTCCATATCAGATACCTACTTTATGTTTCTCATTATTTCTGTTTGTGGAAGGGGATACACGAGGATGGGCTTATATCTTCTTTGTCTTTGAGTATATACCTAGATAAAAATTGGGTAATTGATGCCCTTTATTTATTTGAAATTTTCTTCCGTACCATCTGCAGGGGAGAATCAAACACCTGAATGGGCCATGCGTTTAAGAGTTGCTTTGTATATTGCTGAAGCACTGGATTATTGTACCAGGGAAGGTCGCCCACTCTACCACGACTTAAATGCTTACAGGGTTCTCTTTGATGAGGTTAATAATGTAGTCAAGAATTAACTTTTCTATAATCTAAGCTAATGTTAGTTTGATCTTGCTACATCCATATTTTAATTTCATCATGCAGTTGGGCCTAGTTTTTTGATTGGTTATATTTCTGATTTGGTTAATTTTGGCAGAGTGGAGATCCGCGACTTTCCTGTTTTGGATTGATGAAGAATAGTAGGGATGGTAAAAGTTATAGCACAAATCTTGCATATACACCTCCTGAATATCTAAGAAATGGTAAGTTGTTGTGTGCATGAAACCTGTCCTTGCTTTATCTGAAACTAGATTTCAATTTCCCAAGATAAGCTGCCCATTGTTGACAAGCTTCCCTTATAAAATTATAACATTGTGGCTGAAACATTTTTCAATAAACTTGTCAGGCTTTATTGAGCTTAAAAGCTAAAAATACTATGTCACCCCGATGGTGTATATGCTCGTTAAACCTTCTATAGCTTTAGAATGGCTTGATTGGCACATACCTGGGTAATCTCCGGGTGATTACGTAATAGAAAAAACATTTGACTACTATTTAACTGCTGCTGTGAAAAATGGCTTGGTAGCAAAAGGGTTGCAAGATTAACAATATAATACACAGTCCAGACTCGGCCTTTGAAGTTCTTTATGTCAGACCCCACCTTATCATATATTTTGCATTGCTGATCATGATTTTTATCTTTTTTATGATTGGTTCGACTTTGTGCATGGATGACCATCATTTTTTCTAGCCTCTGAGTTCTGTTAGTGGAGAGGTTTTCTTTCAAAACCAGTTCAAAGGCGTTGAACTTGAACAATAATTGACTATCAAGTATTTCTGGAGCATAATAGTATTCAGCAAGAACTCGTGAAGTATGTGGTCCTAATATTGATTCGGCAAGATAATTCTAACTTCTATACTTTTTAAATGAGCATTTTCTGATTTGATTGTCATCTGTGCGAAAAGTAGTTCCTATCTTTCAAGAGTATTTAACACGTGATGGGAATCTCTTGTAGGGAGGGTCACCCAGGAAAGTGTTGTTTTCAGCTTTGGAACCGTCCTTCTGGATCTTCTTAGTGGAAAGCATATTCCTCCAAGTCATGTATGTATCTGCATTCTACTATTTATGGTTTTGGTAACTTATTTGATAGCTCGGGTTGCTTTCCTGAGTTCCACTTTAGATTTCATCTATGTGCATTAATCCCTTATTGTACTAGAGAAAGCAATTATGTAAACTAGTTTGTCAATGCTGTGACCCCTAATATTATTTGATGATTTCGATCCCCGACTTGGCTACTTGGTGAATACCCAAGTCTCAATATCATAACAACATTCTCTTGAACAATTTTCCAAGATGATTGGAATTTTCATGTTCATGATAGAAGGACTCCTCAATAAATAAGTGGGTTGAACAGTTTATAACTTAACCCTCTCAAAGTTTCATATCATGTTTCAAATGATGACAGTTACAAGTTTCTTATATTCTTTTCCGTATTCTTACTGTCTTGAAATCTTTGTGTTTTGAAAATAAGGCAGTGTTTTTTTTTTTTAATTTTTTTCCCATGCCTTTCAATTTTGTCACACTAGTTTTTGTTGCATTACATGTTTATACACTTGCTCATTACATTAATGGCTAAGATGAGAATATATGTTTGGCATTTCTGTTGATTTCCTTATTCTGATATGGCAAACTTATTGTTTCTTATATCGTTATTTTGTCGCCGTCATCGCTGTGGTTCTCATGTGTACACTGCTTATATTGTTTTTTAGTGATAGTGGTGACAATTGATTTTATGGTTACGGTATATCTGATTAGCATCTTTCTGCATGTCAGGCACTGGATATGATACGGGGCAAAAATATTCTTCTCCTGATGGATTCTCATTTGGAGGGGAATTTTTCAACTGAAGAGGCAACTGTTGTTTTCGATCTTGCTTCGCAGTGCTTGCAATATGAACCTAGGGAGAGGCCAAAGACGAAAGATCTTGTTTCTACCCTTGCTCCTTTACAAAATAAAAATGATGCAAGTGCTATTAATATATATCCTTTCCTTCACCCTAAAAAACTGATATTGTAGACAATGATTAACCAACAAATTTATTCATTACAGGTTCCGTCTTATGTGATGTTGGGAATTCCAAAGCGTGAAGAAGCGCCTTCTCCACCACCGCACCCACTCTCTCCAATGGGTGATGCGTGTTCACGTATGGATCTCACTGCTATCCATCAGTTTTTGGTGATGCAGCATTACAAGGATGATGAGGGAACCAATGAGGTGAACTTTGCTACCTGAAAGTGCTACCATGAATTCTATTTTGATACGATCTCTATTCTAAAGTGCTAATGTGGATGTCAATATAGTTGTCTTTTCAAGAATGGACTCAACAAATGAGAGATATGTTGGATGCTAGGAAACGGGGGGACTTGGCATTCCGCGACAAAGATTTCAAAACTGCTATGGATTGCTATTCTCAGGTAATTTTAGTCATCTGTGTTACTTGTCTAATATCTGTTGAGAAGAAGATCATGATAGAAATTTCTTTCTGTACATTTATGAACTACCCTTCATAAATTCATAATAATGCATGAAACGGTGAAAATGATTTTCACCCAGATTATGGGATATACTATCCAAATTGAAGATGATTTAACACAGAATTTAGAGTGGTAAAAGATTTCTAGTGCCACATTCTTCCTTTTAACTGCTCACTCTAGGTTTATTGGCTTGTCTCAGAAAAGGAAAAATACGAACATATTCGTCCGTATCTATACATACAACTTGAGCCAAAGATAGTTTAATTATCGATTCAGAAGCTAAAAGATGAATTGTCTATTTAGGACCCGAAAGATCGCACAATTCTCAATCTAGGACCTGATATTGAGGTCCTAGATTGAGAATTGCATGATCTTTCAGGTCCTGAATTAAGAATTTGTGTCATCAGGTCATGAATCGACAATTAAATTATCTTTCGGGTCCGAAAGTGATGATACTCCTAAAGATAATTATTGTATTTGTGGTTACTATAGTCTATATCTCTCCCTTATGCATGAATGCATCCATTTTTCTCACTCTGGGTCAACATATCTGCAGTTCATTGATGTTGGCACCATGATATCCCCGACCGTCCATGCTCGACGGAGTCTTTGCTATCTGATGTGTGATCAGCCGGATGCTGCGCTCCGGGATGCAATGCAAGCTCAATGTATCTACCCAGATTGGTCAACAGCATTTTACATGCAGGCTGTGGCCCTAGCCAAGCTCGACATGCACAAGGACGCGGCCGACATGTTGAACGAGGCCGCCATTCTTGAAGAGAAGAAGCAACGAGGTGGAAGGGGGTCATGACCATGAACCCTACGTTTCATGGCCTCCCTCTTGTTTTCACGTAATTGCACAGTTTGTATCGTTGGGTTTGTGATTGTGACAGTGATTATGATTGTGATTGTTCTTCACAGAGATGTAGAATATAGAGGGAATACACCTTCGCTTGAGTAGATGATCATTTTTATTTAGTTTTTGCATCTGAGTTTTATCGATCCGAGATTCGAAAGATAATTTAATTATCGATTCACAACTCGAAAGATTAATTCTCAATTTAGGAGGTCTTGAATTGATAATTAAATTATCTTTCGGGTCTTGAATCGATAATTTTCTTTTTTGCATCTCATATATCTAGAGTTTTTTTTATATTTGGAATAATATGTATATACTCACTCGCGCAACCAAATGTTCCGGATGAGTTTTAATTTATGATTTTTCAGTTATAAATAAGATGTTTATATCACTTCATCGAGGACTCGAGTAGAGTT
The DNA here is from genome assembly GCA_026898455.1 of Plectranthus barbatus. NCBI lineage: Eukaryota > Viridiplantae > Streptophyta > Magnoliopsida > Lamiales > Lamiaceae > Plectranthus > Plectranthus barbatus. Next base: position 14,860 of record JAPKLW010000934.1, on the reverse strand, counting down.
TATCTATATTCAACAAGCCTTGCTTGAAAAAACTGAATTATTTTAAATTTTTAACAGATCATCATTATATATGAGATATATAATTTAAATTGACTAAAAAGATAAATATTCTTAATAACATTATTTCTAATTGTAAAATATGTTATTTATAAGAACTGAGTAGTTTTAACCTTGCAAACAAAATAAAAATATACAAAGAACATGAATTAAACAAAATAAATATACGAAGCACATGAATTTACGAACACAAATAAAAGTATACAAATTACAAAGGAAATAAAATTCACGAAATTAAAAAAATTAATAAATATACGAAGTATGAATTTACGAAATCGAAATGGAAAAAAAAACCTAAAAAGAAATTAAAATTTGAAAATGAAAAAAAGAACCTAAAAAAAATTCTAAAAATAAATGCGGTGAACGTGGATCGAACACGTGACCTTCAGATCTTCAGTCTGACGCTCTCCCAACTGAGCTATCCCCGCAATTGTTAAATTTTTTAAGATATTAAAATTATAGCCAAATAACTCTCCCATTATTACTTTATATATTAGGAGATTAGGAGTATTATCTTATCGATTTAGGATATATTATTATTCTTAATCATCTTCTAACATACCAATACATCTTTTCTTCTATGGGAAAAAAAAAAAGAAAAAAGCGTTTTAACAATTTTTGAATATAAAGTATATAAGATTTGAGAAATAGTCCTTGTTATACCATTTTCATAAATGATGATTATCTAGCTAGCTTGCTGTATTAAATTACGTGGAACAATTGTTCATCCATTAATTAATGTCATCTTAATTTTTCGAAAGAGAGCAATCAACTACTTAGTAATTGAAATTGACTAAATATTTTCCTTTGAATTATTTAAGAGTTATCCAATTTGAATTAATTCACTTAAATATACTTATACTATTTCACACGTAAATTTGATTTTTTTTTTGAAAACTACTTATTTTATCTCAAAAAATTGTAAATTAATCAATTTTATTTGAGGTTTTTTTT
>JAPKLW010000934.1:0-13839 GCA_026898455.1 Plectranthus barbatus | reverse complement strand
AGATATTTCATTTGTTTTTGGCACAATTACCAATGTTTGTGAGTGTAGTGAAAATAATATTTTATTGAGGAGTGTGAAAAAATTTATTATTTAAGAAATGAGACAAACCAAAAAGAAAAATGAGACAATTTAAACGGGACGAGGGAGTATTATTTATTTTTATTTTTTTATATTGTCAGAATTTCACCTTGAAATGTTACAAATATATATACTTTTAGTTATTTTTGAGATGTATTTACAAGTGTGGCCAAAATCATAAGATGTAACAGTCAAATTAACTATTTCATAATTTCTCTCTTAAAAATAATGACAAAATACAATATTATTTTATTTATATTTTTTACATAAAAAAAATATTATCAGACATATGGTAGGAACAACAATTCCGCCATCTCCTGATGTATTTTGGAGTGTTGCACGCCATAGCCATCACCGCCGTAATACATAAACTGCGCCACCCTTGCACAGTTACCTGCCACCGCCACCAGATCATCGGAGAAAGGGCAGTCGTCCGCCGCCGTCGCCGTGTTCATCTTCTTCCACGCCTCCCTGATCAGAAACCTCACGTGATGCTGCGCCTCTTTCTCGCTGACATTCCTTTCCTTCATGTAACACTGGATCGCTTTCGCCACGTCACCTCTCTCCTGCTCGAACTACGAAGTCCAATCATACACGAATCAATATGAAATACTTTATTACAGTGTGTATGATACTTTATAATAATAATATAATTAGATACATAATCACAATCAAATAAATAAGAACTCTTAGTTAGGTAGGAAAGGTGAACTTTTTCTTTATAATATGTCAGACACAATTACTTCAGTGTGCATGATATTTAATTATAATATATTTATGTGATATTTTATTATAAGGCGCTTAAAACATCAATTTTTGTTCGAATTATCCGCATTTTTTAAATTTTAGTAATCTTTCTCAATTTTATGTCCGAATAAAAAAAAATTTATTCAAATCTTGGACGAAGAAATTTTCCGGCATCGGATAACTGACGGGTCATGCCATAAAATTTCTCTGTCCTAAATTTGAATAATTTTATGTATTTCGGACATAAACTTGAGAAATGAAATAGTTAGTGCTAGAATTGAAAAAAGACAAATAATTTAAACTATAATGATGTATCACACACACTATAATGAAGTTCATAGTTCATTCCTGGAGATGAGTTATCACTTACGGGTGCTGTTCCGAGATCATCGGCAAGCCTGAGGATCCTAGCCGAAAGGTAAAGTATGTCGTGGTATTCGTACATTTCGTCGATCACGGGCTGCTCGATCGGAGCTGCTAATGTGAAGTAGATCTGTGATATTGCTGCAGGGGCTGCTATAGAAATGCTGGCATTCTTCAGATATTCTTCTAGGGTTGGTGTGTGTCCACTGTTGTACCATTTTGCCTCTTCCATAAATCCTTCCACCAAATCCACCCACTGCCAAAATTTTATTCACACAATTATCTTTTTTTTTTTAAAAAAAACTTAATATCTAAAAGAGGAGCATATAATATAATATAATATAATAAAATATATATTACCGATTTGTGTAAATATGGGATGCTATTGAAGCCCTTGTCTTTGAGAATATCGTAAGCCAGCTCCGAAACAAAGTTGTAGAGCGCCAAATAGCATAGTTGCATGTAGTAAGGGAGTTGGTTGATTTCTTCAATGTCCCACCTGAGATTATATCTCACTAATGATTACTTCTTCAATCCAAAATTATATCTATCTATATCTATATCTAGGTTGGAGAGTAGTTTAAAAAACTGTACCCGCTAAAAACTTTTTTTTTTTAATTTTAATTTATTATTATGACATAAATATATAATAAATAATAAAAATATAACATAATTATATTTGTCGTTTTAGGTATAAAGAGAAACATAATAAAAATATAACATAATTATATTTGTCGTTTTCTCTTTATATTTGTCGCCAATTTATTCAATTTACTATGTTTAAAATAATAGACATAATATTTTTTATGAAACTATTCTTAAATCAAACCACATACATTTTGTGTTTGATATATATTTTTTTAGTTTTATTAAATTTATACATATATTTTACGTATAATATAAAAAATAATTTATATTAATAATAAATAAAAATTAAATATATTTAAAAATAATTGTTAAAAATATTAAAATATATATCATTTTGATAATTATATCTTAATATTATAAAATAAGACATCATATATCTGATTCCGACGCCTAACTAACCTTTGTATAATGTTGGTGAACAGATGGAGTTCATCTAGTGTGCCATAGACATCATATACATCGTCTATGGTGGTGACAAGAGCTACGATCTTAGCAACCAGACGTCTGTGGTACCCATATTCATGTGGCTCGAAATAACCCATGGCCCAGAAGTAGGCCTCCACCAACCGGTCCCTCACGAATGGGAGTTTCTCAGCTAGCTCTGTACTCTTCCACCACCTACATCGCTCTCAATTAATCACATATTGACCGGACACGATAATCAATGTTTGTGAGTGTAGTGAAAATAATATTTTATTAGCTGAATGTGATGTGACTAATACGTGCAGGGGGACTCCAGCCCCCAGCTAACCGATTTTTTTATTTTTATTTTATTGTATCGTGATCCGATAATTTTTTGGATAGTGGGACAGATAAAAAAGGAAAACGAGAGTAATATAATGGGACGGAGGGAGTTTTTTTTTATCTTCACCTTGACACATGTTTGAGCTCTTCCTGCTGTGTGGCTTGGATGATATTGAAGTCGAGTTTGGCGAGCTCGAAAATGGCCGGATTCGTGTCGGGCCTCTTCGCGTAAGCGTCTAGGAACCATCTCGCCTCGATCCTTTGAATCCTCCAGTGAAGCGGGAGCTCCAGAGAATGCCGAATCCATGATGATAGATTGTCGTCGGTCTCAACCCCAGCTTCCTCGGATTTTGTCTGAAGAATCTTGGTGGCGAACTCTCTTGCTAACTCCAGTGTGTCTTCTCCTTCTCTCACTAGGAATGATGCTTCGTAGAGCTGTAATAATCCTCTCGTGTCGTCTCCTAGGCTTGGTTTGAATTCATTGCCGTTCTCGTTTTTGAAAGAATCGAACACTTCTGCAGTTGGGATTGAATACTCAGCAACGAATATCGATTTTCTGAAAGAAATTTACATAAATTGTCGGAATTATTACCTTGAGAGACGTTGAAACCATGTTGTCGGAGGAGTCTGAATCCGAGAGCTGCGAAATGCAGATCCGTTTTCTCTGCACCACCGTGGAAGCATTTCTGCTCGTTGTATATATCAGTCATGATCTGAGCAATTTCATCTTTGAAAAAATAAGATAATCCCAGATTTTGCAAGTCATCAATCAACACCAACTGATGAATCGCCTCCATTTCTTGCTTCAGCAGCAGCTTCACTTCCACAATCAGCTCAGCTTGCCTTTCCAAATGCCTCTCCTCCTGCACAGATCGAATGCATTTATAGTATCGTGATCTGATATTTTATGAGATAGGCTTTCCGTGAAAAAAATAAGAAGAAACTGGGAAATAAAGGGGTTAGAATTCAAAAAAATAAAAATAATGCGAAAATTTTCTGAATCCACGACAGTAAGAAACTATACACACCGTGAAGTGATTGTTGAGAGATTGAAGGTAGTTGAAATCCCAAGCCGAAGGCTGGTAGTTTCCCGATCGCCGGACTTCAACGCCGGGATTAGCATCAAGCTGCAAGGAGCAAGAAGTCCGGAGGCGCGTGGCCAGCACTGCACACGACATGCGGCGGCACGGCTTCGTGCCGAGGCTGTGGAGATAATTCGCCGGTTTGGCAAGGAAGGCCACATTTTGGCTGCTAATGGCGTTCATGTTTATGAATTATGATCACTCTCTATATTTCTTGCTCCATCTTTTCTTTTATCACACATATATATAGGTCCCCACTCTAAGTCTATTACTTGTTTTGATGAATCATTAGAAGTTAATTAGAACGCCATTATTAATATATGGAAAACTTCAATAATATAAACGTGCGAAATTGATTTGTCAAAGTTGAAATTGATGGAGACACGCATTTATTATATAAGTTGTAATAATTGAGAATTGATTCATCTATCATACACCATTTGCATCATAGATGATTATTATAATTGTTATGACTCAAAAATGAAAAAGCTCATTATCGATCCATCAAAGAAGAAAGTTCACTGGAAGAAGCTCAAGAACTAAAAATATTTGATTAAGGAAAGCTCTTCGAAAGTTCGGATTATTGGCCGAGCTACTATTGACCAAGCTACACACCGGTCGAGCTACCAGATTGGTAAACCGAACTATATTAAGACGAAACCAGCTCGATTGAATGAACGTAACCGTTTGAAACAGGAGTTCGGTTGAAGACTTGTGACTCTTCATCTAGAGTCGCTTCCTTGTATTCATTCCCTATAAATAAGGTTACATTTATTGTACAAAGATATATTGATTTCAGCAATAAATACAACAATAAAAGCATCAAACACTCATATTCGATCTACAATTAGGCTTTTATTTTCATTACTTTTGCAATTTATTACTTATTTTATCAAGTATTCTTGTGAAATAAATCTCTTAAAATTCGAGTATTAACAATAGTTATTATGGTTATTATTTTTAAATATACAGTTGAGCATGCTTTAATAAAATTAGTAAGTTCGAGCATCTTCACGTTTAAAATTTTTTAATTTTAAGACGTTGAGAGGCTCTTTCTTGCAGCTTTCTCTCATTCTCGTGAGCTATATATTATAAACGTGCAAAAATGGACCACCTCTATAAATATTAAACATCTGGGGATTGAAAATTGGATAGCAACTTGTGATAAAATTAATACACATGAAATGAGGGAGAAATGTCTCTTACTATACTCGAATTTATAATAAATTGATCATGGACAAGGTTGGAAACAACATCGGATTAATTTGGCCAGTTATCATGTACTTGTTTTTTACGGTCATGGCCACCACATCCCAGAGGCGGATCTACATTATGATATGGGGTACAATTGTACCCCAAATTTTTTCTTTTTACTTTTTACTATATATATGTATTATTACTATTATTTATTTTTATATATTATATATAAACATTTTCATATAATGTATCCCCATTTTAATTTTAGTTATATATTGTACCCTCAATTATTAATTCCTGGATCCGCCACTGCCACCTTTTGTAACAAAGAAACTTGCGATTTACTATATAAATATGTAATTCAAAAAGAATAATAAGTATAGATTGAAGATGCATGTTTTTTTTTTGTTGTTGTTGTAGAGGTTGGAGGATAATAATAACAATAATAACATATTTACTTAATCACCTTAATTAATAAAAAACCAAAAATTTTAAATTGTTGAGGGACTGACAACTCGACATTAGTATGATATTATATTGTCCGCTTAAGGCCAAAATTCTCACGATTTTGCATTTGGTATCTTTATTCCGAAAATACCTCGTACTGATGAAGTTGGGTGAACTCTTATATACAAAGAATTCTTTTCCTTTCTTTCTGATGTGGGACATGAATTTGACAAACCCAACATAAGTTGAGAAGATAATGACAATCTCTGTCTACATTAGTAGGATGTTTAGGCTGAAGTCTTCATGATTTTGCTTTTGGATTTTTTTTTTCTCTTAAAAGGCTATCAATAGGCTTCATATTGATGGAGATTAGAGAAATCTTATACACAAATAAATTCTTTTGTTGGTCTCGAAATCAGAGTAATGAAATTTGCAGCAGAAGTATTAAACTTTTGCATTTGGTTGTGAAAACTGATTCGACTCAATTTTCAGCTTAATAAAAGTCAGTTTAGCTCATAAGTTGTTAAGTAAGTTTTGGGGTTGTACTCTTCAATAATCAAAAAAATATTGAAAGTTTCAAAGTAAGTTTGGAAACTTAGAATGCAGAAACTTAAATGAAGCGAGTAAATGAGACATGATATTTATAGTGGTTTGGAATCAAAGTCCTACGTCCACTCTTCCGAACTTAATCGGGAATCCACTATATTTCGGTATACAAGCCTTCTCACGATCTATGGACAACCCGTTGGAAACCTCCGTCATTTAGTCCGTTGTCGTCATTCGTCTAGAAACTCCTTGTAAACTAATTTTTCTTCAGGTTGAAGTGAGGACTTGATGGATTTATATACTGAAAGCATTATGATTGGTATATTATGTACAAGGTTTATTGGTTAATATACTGGGAATCATAATTGTTGTATGTTCATCTCCTGTCTGAATTAACAAACATGTGTCGCAAACACAATTATCCTCTTATCTCGTCGATACGGAGATCATACGGTGTGTAGAAGATCACGGAAGATCGTATGGATTGTTTGACCTAGCGAGATATAAATAGTCATCACAGCTGAGACAGTTCCAGGATAAACTGTCGGTGTAGGCTGCAGCATATGAGGATAAGCATCTTATCTTGGATGTCTTGGTATGCTGGTGTGGGGCACACATTGATGAGGACCTAAGTCGAGATCGATTCTTTTATCTGACATTAAAAGAATCTAGATCTTTATGACTCGATGGAATCATAAACCTATATGAGGATACAGAAGTATACATATATTGTATATCACTTTGAGTTGTAGAGAGGGTTCTAGTTGAACCTGTACTTCTGCAGTCTTGGGTGATATCAATCTGTGTATGACTGTCTGGTATCTGAACTAGGTAACCACATCCAGTATAGGATGGTGACATTCCCTGAACAGCTCAAAAGGTTCGTTATGCTAAAGTCCTGCAAGCTGATTAAGTTCAAACATAAGTGAAAAGGTTTGAGTGGATTGATTCAGGAATTAAAGATGTTAATTAATTAAATAGCTTGTCAGAGCTTAAATTAATTAACGAATGTCTATTACCTTAAATGTGGGGATAAACCGAGTCCAATGCAACCCGTTCCTCAAAACGTGGTAGCAAATAGGTAGGACAGTATTGATTCTCTGGTGGCATGAATCAATATTAATTAATTAATTATATTCTGGGTTGAATATGAGAATTAATTAATTGATAGGCCTTATTTGCTATTTGCATTCTGGTCCCTGGTCTGGCCCATGATAACTCAAGCCCAATAGAAGCCTAGAATTTCCTATAAATAGGCCTCAGTCCCTCAGACCTCAACACACCTACACCTCATAAGATCACAAGTTGCACACAGCAAACCAGAGCATTGGGAGCTGTGGTGATCGACAGGGTCTGAGATACGAGGAGGAAATTCTGCTTCTCAACCGGGCAAGGGATCTGATAGAGAACCTTCACCAGGTTTTCAGATCGAGTTGGGAAATAGATCAGAAGATCAGATCAGGAGGATTTCTTTTTCTATCTCTCCTCATTATTTTCGAAAATAATTCATTATTTTCTTTAGATTAATTTCCTCAATCTGTTAGGAAATTAAATCTTGGTGCGTGGGAAAGATCAAAGGGCATCTCCGCGCACGCGTTCTTCATCGTTCATCAATCCAGGTATTCCGCATAACCTTCTTATGCATAATAATATAGGAGCATGCTAGGATTGTTCATAGGCATAGCAATTTATTTTTGATATTCCAATTAACGATCCTTGGCAAACGGACTTCGTGATTCAGTTTACGAATCCCTTCAATTGGTATCAGAGCCAGGTAAATTAATTGGCTCTATCGGAAAAATAATATTGCCTATGAACATGCATGATTATTATTATTGATTGCATGCAATGGATGGTTTATGGATTGATTGTATGTTTTTCGTCCTCGTGGTTCCTCGGGTTAATCCGCCCATTTATATGGATTCATTTTTCACCCACGAGATAAATCCGTGGTTAGATTAGAATTTTTAGATTGTAATTAGAATTATCCCATGTAATTTTATTTCAAAGAATTAAATCTATAAAACGAAGAACACGAAGAATGAAGAATGCGAAGAACGAAGGGCCGCACGACGCGTGACAGCGCTGGCACGGTGCGAGCACCATGCACGGCGGTCGACGGCGGCGGGGCACGGCAGCAGGGAGCGCGGCGAGCCACGGCGGCGCTGCAGCCACGTACGGAAACCCTAGGGTTTCAGCGTGCGCGGCGCACGCACGCACGCGGGCAGACGGCTGCGCGGCCCAGGCCAGCCAGGGCTGGTGCGGCAGCTCCGGGGTGAGGTCGACAGCGCGAGGGAGGTCGGGCCAGACGGCCGGAACGACGGACGCGGCCAGGGCGCGCGCAATGCGGCGGAACCCTAGGTTCCGCGTGTGCGCGCAGCAGCCATGCGCGACCCTGCGCGTGCCGGCGGCAGACTTCCCCCCTCGGTTGGCATCGACAGGCGGAGCAGATGGTGGTGTGGCGGTGGCTCGGTCCCGGCGATGCGGGCTGGGGCGGCGACAGGCTGGGCGTGCGACCGGAATGTGAAAAAATCCTAGGGTTTTTTGCGTGGTTTGCGCGAGCCTGATTCCATCCTTGCGCAATTCCGACGAGTCACGGAGGCCAACGGTAGAGAAGAAGAGTGAACGGCGGTTCGGGCGACGGTCGGGGCAAGTCGGGGTGGCGGTATGCGAAACGGGCAACGGTCGGAGGAGGCGGTATCGCAGACTGCATCCATGCACGTACGTGCATGGCTGTTGTGCATGCCGGGAGCCCTCACGACGACGGCGGGTTGCCGGCGATGGTGTTTCGCTGGTGGTGGCTCGTCGGGCCGAGTTCTCGCAGGCTATTGGGCTTGCAATGTGTGCCTAGGCCTGCGATCTGGTTAACTGGCCCAGTTGTCCAATTTTCTGATGGATCAAATCTTGGAGGCCCAAGTTCAGAAAATAAATCAAGATCTCAGTCCAAGTAGTGGGAGCCCAGTCGAAGATCTGTAAAATAAATTCCAACTTGTAATAGTTAGATTTATTTTGTTTTGTATCATGGGGCCACGAGGACATTTTTTATTTGTTTTATTATCTGTCTTCGCATGATATACGTGTTTAATTTAATTGCGCAGCATATAAGCATGTTGTAGATAATAGAGCACATTTACTGCTTTTATTTATGGCTTTAAAACATGCTATGTGATTTATTTTATGTAATTAATTATGACTATAAATTCGGGGTTCATGCTTTGCATGAGAATTTTAGCAACGTTATAATTATGGCTACATAAGATAATCTGTGCAATTAAACCTTATGAACTGAAAATTGCTAAGCTCATAATTTAGTAAGACCTCCACAAAGCGATCCTTTATTGGAAGTGGATAATTTATTAGGTAAACGTCTACATGTGTAGCTTACTTAATTTATTGTTCATAAGTTCCAATAGATAGGATTTCTTAAAACAAACATTTATTTCATGTGAGAAGTGGGAGTTCATGCGTAAACGTCTACATGTGTAGCTTGCGTATTGAATTTTCATAAGTTCTCTGGGGATTGAATTAAATGAGACAACCTTATTATAAGGGATCAGGTTTGTTCAAATAGATCCTTATATGGGAGGGTTGACTTTGGTGGTAAGCTAGCTTAGATATTGTCCAGAGTATAACTCATATGTGAAGTCCCTGCTCAGTAGGATAATATGGTCTTAAGTTAGTCTCCAATTATTAATTCCATTTGTCTAAGGAACCCGGGCATGGATTGGAATTAAAGGACTGGAATTGAAAGATGTAGTCTGGTTAAGTGTTTTGTTGTAAACGTCCACATGTGTGGCTTGCAATAGTAATACTTAGGCAAATTGGAGGAAACATTAATATTGCTTTATCATAAGGTTTCAATATTTAATTGTTTCAATGTTCTGCGACTATGTTTTAAATGGTGTTTTTTAATTTATTGTTTTCAGACATGTCTATTCATATTGTAAATCTCTTAGCAACAAACCCTTTAATCGGTCACAATTTTCCTGAATGAAAGTTTTGCCTAATGGAAATACTCTATACTGCAAAACATGCCTATGTACTTTACATGGACCCATTATCTCCTCAGCATTGGAAATGTACTGGTTATGAGCGAGAATTCTATGACAAATGGAAAGCTTCTGATGATTTTGCCTACTTTTTCATCATGAACAATCTGTCTAGAGAATTAAGGCTCAAGTACAAGAAATTCCGGTCAGCTGTTGAGATATGGAGGGACCTTGTGAAAGTATATGGGAAGGTGAGACGAACTATCAGTTATGATCTTGTAAAGGACTGATTTGCAAGAAAATGACTGAGGGGAGTTCGTTCTGCACTTCATCAGTATGATGAGAATCATGAGAAAGTACAGAAAGAGAGGTGGACAAATTAATAAGCGGGCAGAAATAAACATTGTCTTGCACTCTCTATCTGATTCTTATGGTGATTTCATCAAATCTCTCGGTGTCAGGTGCGAGTTTTCTCTTCATGAGTTACTCAGGGCCCTGTTGCGAGAGAAATCTAACATGATGGCATTTGAGCTTGCTCCAACTTTGTCAGCTCTTGACAAGGCAGTTGTTGAAGCAAAAGAAATGCTTAAGAAGTTGGATAAAATAGATGAGGCAGAAATTATCACCAGGCCATGCAAACGCAAGCGAAGAGAAGTAAATTGTCTAGTGCCTAGCACGGGTAGACAAGGTACGTCATGTGCATTTATAACGGAAACATGTTTAGCATCAGTTTCTACCCATTCTTGGGTAGTGGATACTGGAGCTACGGATCATGTTTGTTATACTTTGCAGGGGTTCAGGCCGACAAGGCAGTTGAAGCATGACTAGATTACCATCTCAATGGGCAGCGGAGAACGAGTCTCAGCAGTAGCCATTGGAGATTTTACTTTATGCTTTGAAAACAATGTTCTAATTTTGAGAGATGTTTTATATGTGCCGGTTTTTCGGCGGAACTTAATTTCAGTTTTCAAGTTATTTTGTGATGGATATTCAGTTATTTTTGATAGTGGAGTTTCTATCATTGGTAATAACGGTGTTATCTGTCATGGCAAACTGATTGACTCTCTCTATATCATTGATTGTATGCATAAATCTTCCGTGAATGTTGCAAACTCATCTAATAATAATAATCATTTAAAGAGAAAGTTTTCTTCCGATGAGGATCAAACATATCTCTGGCACTTGAGACTAGGTCACATCAATCTAAAGAGGATTAAAATATTAGCATGCGATGGGCTCTTGGATTACTTCCAAGTGGTACCGCATCCAATCTGTGAGTCCTGTATAGAAGGAAAGATGACGACCAGGCCTTTTAAGGCAAGTCAGTCTCGAGCAGAGGACGTGTTACAATTGATCCACTCTGACTTATGTGGACCAATGTCCACGCAAGCTCGTGGAGGGTATGAGTATTTCGCCACATTTATTGACGATTACTCAAGATTTGGATATGTCTATTTGCTTCGCCATAAGTCTGAATGCTTTGAGAAATTCAAAGAATTCCGGACTGAGGTAGAAAAGAAGCTTGGTAGGACTATCAAGACACTACGATCAGATCGTGGTGGGGAATACCTCAGCAACGAGTTCTTGCAGTACTTGTCAGATAACGGGATTACATCCCAGTGAACTGCACCGGGAACCCCTCAACAAAATGGTGTAGCGGAAATAAGAAATAGAACTCTCTTGGAAATGGTCAGGTCGATGATGAGTTATGCAAGCTTGCCGATTTCATTTTGGGGATATGCCTTGGAAACAACGGCCTATTTGCTTAACCTGGTACCTTCTAAATCAGTTCCTAAAACACCTCTGGAACTCTGGTATGGGCGAAAGACAAGTTTGAACAGAGTGAGGGTTTGGGGTTGTCCAGCGTATGTGCTGACAAAGGAACCTGACAAGTTAGAAAGTAGGTGTAAGCTGATGCTGTTTGTAGGATATCCCAGACAAACGAAAGGTGGTTACTTCTATTGTCCTGAGAATCAGAAAGTCGTTGTCAGTACCAACGCGAGATTCTTGGAGGACGAATATGTAAGAAACCACAGGTCCAAGAGTGAAATTATCCTCCACGAGCTTGAGGATAAAGAAGCAATTCCATCAGGAAAGCCCAGTGTAGTGGTAGATCCACCTGTAACAGGTGAGAATATACCAACACTGCCACTAATGCAAGGTATGGGACCAACGCGTACTGTGCCAACTACTGACACAGCTCAGATGCCTCGTCGCAGTGGGAGGGTTAGTCACCAACCTGAGAGGTATATGTTCGTGGGAGAGTCTTCTGACTTGATCCCGGAAAATAGAGTAGATGATACCGATCCCTGGACATATGACGAGGCGGTATCTGATAAAGATGCAGACAAATGGCTGATCGCCATGGATTCTAAAATAGAATCCATTACTGCTATGGATGTATACCAGAAAACTGATTTGCCGGATGGCCATCGAGCCATAGGGTGCAAATGGGTATACAAAAGAAAGAAAGGATCGAATGGGGAAATTACAGCTTTCAAAGCAAGGCTGGTGGCAAAAGGTTATAGTCAGAAAGAGGGTGTAGACTATGACGAGACTTTCTCACCGGTAGCCATGCTTAAGTCCATTCGAATACTCCTGGCCATAGCAGCACATAAGAACCTAGAAATCTGGCAGATGGATGTCAAAACCGCGTTTTTAAACGGGTACCTTGAAGAAGGTAGGGACATCTATATGCAACAGCCAGAAGGTTATGTGCAGAAGGGCGAAGAACATTTGGTCTGGAAGCTAAGGAAGTCGCTGTATGGACTTAAACAAGCTTCACGGTCATGGAATCTCCGTTTTGATGAGGTGATTAAATCTTATGGATTCTCACAATGTTCAAACGAGAGTTGCATGTACCGTCTGTGTGTCAGCGGAAGCGTGGTATTCCTTGCACTTTATGTAGATGATATTCTCCTATTTGGCGACAATGTGGAAGTATTGTCGGGGCATAAAGGGGTGGTTATCCGAGCAGTTTCATATGAAGGACCTTGGGGAGGCAGGATACATCCTAGGGGTAAAAGTATTGCGGGAGCGCAATAAGAGGATGCTGATCTTGTCTCAAGGGTCATATATGGATACTGTGATTGCCCGTTTCAACATGCATAATGCCAAGAAAGGTCTGTTACCCTTCAGACATGGCATACATCTTTCCAAGGATTAGTGTCCGGTGACACAAAAGGAGAAAGATGAGATGAGCAACGTGCCGTATGCATCGGCCGTGGGTAGCCTCATGTATGCAATGTTATGTACGAGGCCAGATATCTGCTTTGCTGTAGGCATGGTAGCAAGATACCAGTCTAACCCTGGACAGGCGCATTGGGCCGCGGTAAAGCACATACTCAAATACTTGAAAAGAACAAGGGACTATTGTCTTGTTTATCAGTGTGATGAGTTGTGCCCTGTGGGTTATACTGATTCGGATTTCCAGGCAGACCGCGATGAAAAGAAGTCCACCTCTGGCTATGTATTTACATTGGGAGGTGGGGCCATATCATGGAGGAGTGCAAAGCAGAAGTGCATTGCGGACTCCACCATGGAAGCCGAATATGTGGCAGCTTCTGAAGCTTCGAAAGAAGCGGTATGGTTTCGAAACTTCCTTCTGGAGTTGGACGTGATTCCTCAGCTACCAGAACAATCACGATGTATTGTGATAACTCGGGAGCTGTGGTTAATTCTAAGGAACCACGATCTCACAGAGCAACAAAATACATTGAAAGGAAGTACCATATTATACGAGAAATCGTAGCAAGGGGTGATGTGCTGATAGAGAAAATTGATACGAAAGATAATCTAGCGGATCCATTCACAAAAGCTCTGCCTTAGAAGGTTTACGAGATGCATGTACGTAGCCTTGGGCTGAGGGCAAAGCCAGCCACGTAGAATGCTTGATGTAATAGCTAGATTACTTTAGACGCGTTATACTCTGGAAAGCAAATGTATAATGCTTTGAGTATAAGTGGGAGATTGATGGATTTATATACTGAAAGCATTAA